>MJUU01061315.1:23989-39865 GCA_002080025.1 Modiolus philippinarum
CGTCCGTCGTCCGTCAACAATTTCAAAAATCTTCTCCTCTGAAACTGCTGAGCCAATTGTAACCAAACTTGGCCTGAAGCATCACAAGGGTATGCAGTTTAAAAATTATGTTCGATTAGTCCGAAGACCAAACAACATGGCTGCTGTTGCTAAAAATAGAACATAGGGGTAAATTGCTGTTTTTTGCAAATAACTCAAAAACCATTACAGATATCAAAATCTGACAGGGGCAAAAGTAATCAGCATAGCAAGATCTACCTGACCTGCAATGTCGAAGAAAATCCGAAAACCCATCTTGGAGTTATTGCCCTTTTTCTGTAAAATTTGCAAAATTTTAACTTTAATAATTTTTATCAGAAAAATTATAAGAGATACAAGTAAACTTTTATTGCAAAAATGTTCAGCATGTCAAGATCTACCCACCCTGAAATTTTGAAGATAATCCAAAAACCCTTGTAGGAGTTATTGCCCTTTTTTCACGGAATTTCCAAAATTTTCATATTTTTCATCTTTTATTTCCAAAAGTATAGAAGATGAAGGTTAAGTGTCAATTGATAAAATGTTTGCAATGCTGTGGCGACTTCAAAACTGATGTTCAAAATTATTGGTTGACCGCCATTTTCAAAATGGCTGCCAAAAAAGGCGGGAAAATTCAGCATTGTCCGATTTCAATGAAATTTGGTTTCCAAATAGATATTGATCTTGCGACTTCAAAACCGGTGTTGAAAATTTTTCGTTGACCACCATTTTCAAAATGGCCGCCAAAAAGGTGGAAAAATTCAACATTGTCCGATTTCAATGTAATTTGGTTTCCAAGTGGATATTGATGTTGCTACTGCAATGCCGGTGATGAAAATTGTTTGTTGACTGCCATTTTCATAATGGTCGCCAAAAAGGCGGGAAAATTCAACATTGTCCGATTTCAATGAAATTTGGTTTCCAAAAAGGTATTGATGTAACAACTTGAAAACTGATGTTAAAAATTGTTCGTTGACCGCCATTTTCAAAATGGCTGCCAAATCAACATTGACTGATCTCAATGAAATTTGGTTTCCAAGTGGATATTGATGTCACTACTGCAAAACCGGTGTTGAAATTGTTTGTTGACTGCCATTTTCAAAATGGCCGCCAAAAAGGTGGGAAAATTCAACATTGTCCGATTTCAATGAAATTTGGTTTCCAAATAGATATTGATGTCGTAACTTGAAGATATAATTGTTGTTGACTGCCATTTACCAAATGATGTCTCGACTTCAAAACTGGTGTCGAAAGTGGTCCTTCGCGAGACAATTTGTCAAAAAAGCCCAACAAAGAAGTACAGTCAAACATGATCAGACTTAAAATAGAGTCCAAGTTAATGGTGGTGTTTGCCCTACCAGAGTTTGAGAGACTGAAGTTCAACTGTATAATTTACAATGTTAGCTTGATTGTGGCAACTGAAAGCCAGGTGAGCGATATAGGCTCCAGGGAGCCTCTGGTTTAAAAATCGTTTTTAGTGAATTCATGCTTATGAAAATGTTGTGAATCTGTGAAAGGCATTCTAAAATTTCAGCGTAACCGAGTCCTAAATCAAAATAAAACCTGCAAATGACTTCCCGTTGTGCCATCTGGAATAAAGAAATATATAAATGTATAACGATATTTTATGATGTTTATATATTGGTTTTTGATTATAACTAAAGGGAAAGTGAAAGTGTCTTTAAAACTGGAGGATCGCCTCAGCCTGCATCGCCCACCTGGTGTATAGTAGTTTAGTGGCCAAGTCATTCCCAAGAAGATTTATGTAACATGTATGGACTATTGATTGTGACTATTGTGATTAAACCCCATGGAAAGAATGTTTCAAAACCTACTTCTCTTAACTACTTGGCCAATTAAAACCAAACTAGGCTATAAAATTCCTTAGATGGTCCCCTTTAAAATTGAGTCGTTTGGACTCGTACCCGATCCAACATGGCTGCCAGTGGGGACTGAAATTTCACATTGGATCATGCTATGGGAAAATTTTTCCTACACTTGGCTATTATAGACCAGGTGAGCGAAACAGGCTGAGTTGAGCCTCTACTTAGCCCTGAGTTACCTCTTAAACATGTTTTTTCCATCAAAATGTAAATACTCATTTCAATCAAAGAAAGCTTTTGTAAAAAAATTAAATTTTCTTCTTAATGTTAGTTTTACACTGCCGATCAGATCAACCATGCTTTTTATCTCGATGTACGTCATAAAATTCATTGATCGAGCTAGCTCACGACGTCCACTCGACCTTAACCCGATTTAACACGACTATCACAGGACCATTCTCGATTTCTAGATACGATTCAAGTACGACTTATGCTCGACCCTCATTCGACCAACCAGACTTTGTCAGATTACGCCAGATCATAACCCGATTTGTCTTTGATTAACTAGACCTGGTCGGAGGAATATCGTGAAATGGTCGAGTGCTCTCGAGTTTTGTCCTGTTAGTACATGGGAATAAAATGTTAAAATTCAGAGAACAGTTCAGTATGGTGGTGGAGCAGCAAAAGTTGTGGCCCGGGTGGCTAATGCTTCAAAGAAAAGATGATAACTGTAACAGATCTAGAGTAGCAGAGAAAAGAAGGAACGTAGTTTGGGTTAGACAATAGCAAATGCTTCAAAATCATCATTATAGAGGAATGAATGTTCGCTTTAACATACTAGCAGGCCATCCTCCTCATCATGCGTCAGAATGCGACTGTGTGATTTTCCTGTCATTACATGTAGGACTAATCTGATACATATCATCACATGATATCGGTGGTACAAGACTTACAGTTGTTTCCGTGCATAGCTTTAAACCAGCTTTCTTTAGAAAAATCCGGCTTAAATAAAGTGAAAATGAAAGTGGCGAGCGGCTGCCTATTGGGTACATATCATTTGCCCGGTTCAATTCTTAAAGATTTGTTTTTTATCCTCTAGTACATGTTACAAATGTTTCGCGTTTTGGTGTAATTTAGCTTGAATCATATCCTGTGATTAGAGTAACAATCTGCCCGGAAGAAACTTGAATTAATGTATTCAGTTTATATATCTCTTTCTGGAGTGTGTATATTGGGTGCATCTTGGATTCAATTTCAAATTTTGTCAGCATAGCTGGTTGGTTTAATTAAAGCCCTCTGCAAGACATCCTTTAATTCTATTAGTAGCATGCACAATCTGGTATTCTTTGCTATAATTATGATGTAGCAAGGTTGGGCCTTTTCCATAATTTTGTGTCCGTTATTTATGAACTTTGCATTCAAATGTATTCTACTCAGAAACCGCCATTTCATGATAGACATCGATTGATTCAATGCAAAAAAAAAACCGTCATGTCTGTTTCTAATAAAATAAAACCGCAAACTGGGAATATCGTTATAAATTGGATCTCATGAGAAAACTCCTTCCATCGTTACCTCTGAGAGCCAATAAGACCAAACTTGTTACGATTGCCAATGGATGGTCTCTTTTCAAAATAGTGTCTGCCATATCGTCGACTTATACAAGATGACCTCCAAAGGGAGAACAAAGTTTAATATTGTACCAGAAGGATTTTCTATTGACCAATTGCAGCCAAAATTGGTCAAAATAGTCCTTGGATTCCGCCCCTTTTAAAATATTATCTATCTCGTCTGCATGCAATCAAAGATGGCCGACAACAGGGAGCATAATTCATTATTCGACCGTACCTAAATATTCATTCATATATTTTCTAATCTGAAACTACTTTGCCAGTTGGCCAAAATTGAAAGCAATAGTTCTTGTCTGGTCCTCACTTGAGAAACTTTCAGGCAGATTCACATCATAACAAAGATGATCATCAGCCAAACTTGATCAGAGTAGTGGTTGGATGGCTCCTTTAGACTTGAAGAAAGGTCCTAGTGAGTCACTGGGGATCTTGAAAGCCACGTGTTGTTCTATTGTGAAAAAGATGTCATGCTGTCGTGTAAAATCGAGTAAAGGTCTTGAGTAGTCGAGTAGAAGTCTAATACAGGTCGGGAATAAATCGGGTTACGGTCTACAAAATCTTATACAGGAAGAAAAAAAGAATCATGTTAGTCGAGTAATGATCGAGTACTAATTGACTTGATCTGGAAGCGACTCTGCATAAATTGAGAGGTAAATAAGTCAAAGTCAGGTAGAGAAATCGGAATGATCGGCTATAATTTTGAAACTCGATCAAGACCGATCACTTTTCGACCTCTTCACGGCAACCTCGATCAAACCCCCATTGATTCCCGACCTGTTCACGACATATAATGCACACGACCTCTTCACGATATTTTTTGACATGTCAAAAATATTCGGGAACACAGCTCGAGTTTAACAGAGTTAGTAAGATTGCCCCGATTTGGTTAGTAGACCGAACACGAGCATTCAAGATCAGTGTACCGACCGATGAATATTCATGAATATTCATAGATCGAGTTCGGTCGGCAGTGTAAACCTACAAATACAAGGTTAATTATCTTTAAAATTGCTGTTATTTGTAAGGCATTGTCCGTCTGTCCGTCCGTCAACATTATTTAAATATATAAAAAATATGAGATTTTAGCCCTTGATCTTCTACTAAAATTTTCATTAACTATCAGAATAGAAACTTGTGGTTTTGTTCAATTGGCTAAGTCGCATTTTTTGGAAAACAAAGAAAAATAAATCCTGTATATACGACTTTTTTTTTATTTTTACCACGGTGACTTGGCATATGTTTTATCAATTTACACATGACCTTTAGGAAATAAAAGATGAAAAAAAAATCAGAGAAAAATAAAATAAGTAATCCGGGATGAAATGTCTGAGCACAATGACATTTTACTACAAATAGCAAAACAATGCGTTCCTGGGTATCAATAAACATGTTTTTGACATAATATCATTTTGGGTATACCATCAGTTTCACAGAAAAGTTGTAAAATATCACTTGAAGGGTGATTCTAAAACGTGTAAGGGAACGGAACGATTTCGTTTCTTCTTTTAGTAAGTATCCTATGAATATTTTGTAATTCAAGAAACGAAACAGTTTGTTCCGTTTCGTTTCGGTTCATTTCTGTATTTTAGTTTCGTTTCTTGATTTTTTCTTCCTGTGTAAAAGGGGCAAAGGTTCTTGGTGTAAAGTCTTTCATTCCAGCTTTATTTTTGAGAAGCACTCTGAAAGAAGCTGCTTTTCCCGTTCATGGGTTATTTTTTTTCTATAGTTCCTGTGTCATGAATAAATTCATGCATTAATAAAGTTATTTATTCTAACCTAGCTCGTGCAATTTTTTTTTCGAACAATCTCGATTCCCGTGTTACGCTAGTACCCAATGAGAACAGCTACATTGACAAAAACATTCTATAAAAGCCCTGTTCTTGATAAACTGGAGTATCGTGTGCGTTTTTGTCACATGTACATTCACTCCATATCCTTTCATTTTTCCTATTTAGAACATATATTTAACGGCTTCATTGACAATTGGAATGGATCCGACAAAAGATGAAAATTAATGAAGCATTTCGAACATAGGACCTTCAACGTCGGGGCGAGAATTGCCCCACCCAATTGCACTGGTCTTGTTGTAGGCCATAAAGTCGAAATTCGTTGGAAATGTCTTTATCTTTTATTCTGTACATTTGTCTTTTGTACCTCTTATTAATGACCTTGGCTCACCTAGCCCATGCCAAAATAAGCTTTTGTCATCACTTTCGTTGTCTCTGAAATTAATTAGCCACTTGGAACCAAACTTTGTCACAATAGTCCTAAGATGGTCCCTTTAAAAACAGTTTACCTCAACCAAGATGACTGTCATGCAGCGGGTATCATAGCGTAACACTGAACCTTATAAAAACAAATTCAAAGATTTTTTTCTCTAAAACTACTTGGCAAATTGGAACCAAACTTGGTCATAATAGTCCTTATATGGTCCCCTATAAAAATGATGTTTTTCAGGTCCACACTAAATTTATGATGGCTGCCAGCGGGAAACATAGTTTAATATTGGACCCATTGAGAACAATTTCAAAGATCTGTTTCTCTGAAACTACCTGACCAATTGGATCTTAACTTAGTCACAAAGGTCCGAAAATGTGTCTTTTTTATAATTTGCGTCGGTGGTCTTATTATCTGTTCAATAACAATTGGTTACTTAGCTAAGTCGTTATAACGAGATACTAAGTCGTTTTAACGAGATACTTAGTCGTTATAACGAGTTAGCTAAGTCGTTATAACGAGATACTAAGTCGTTATAACGAGATACTAAGTCGTTATAACGAGTTAGCTAAGTCGTTATAACGAGATACTAAGTCGTTATAAAGAGATACTAAGTCATTATAACGAGAAACTAAGTCGTTATAACGAGATAAAAATAAAACATCACCTGGCACTAACGGACTTCCGTACGATACTACGTCCGGTTGTCACTTTCGTTGCTTAAGTTTGTAATTTATCTTTTATTTGTGTATTTTTCTGTTGGATAGTTACATGTGCTTGTAAGTTTTAGTCACTGTAGCTGCTTTCTAATTCCTTTTTAGCTCAACTGGCCTAAAAGGCCATGTGAGCTATTGCCATCACTTGGCGTCCGTCGGCGTCCGTCCGTCGTAAACTTTTTTCAAAAATCTTCTCCTCTGAAACCACTAGGCCAATTTTAACCAAACTTGGTCTGAGTCATTACCAGGGTATCTAGATTCAAAATTGTGTTCCATTAGTCCGAGGACCAAAAAACATGGCAGCTGTTACTAAAAATAGCACATAGGGGGTAAATTGCTGTTTTTGGCAAATAACTCGAAAAACCGTTTACCAAAATCTGCCTGGTTAAAAGTGATCAGCATGGCAAATCTGATTACCAGTTTTGGAGTTATTGCCATTTTTCCGTAAATTTTTCAAAAATTTAATATTTTTTATTTTTTGTCAAAGAAACTATAGCAGATAGAGGTCAACTTTGAACTGCAAAAATTTTCAGCATATCAAGATCTACTTACCCTCAAATTTTAGAGAAAATCCAAAAACCCTTGTAGGAGTTACTGTCCCTTTTTCACAGAATTTTCAAAATTTTCATATTTTCGTCTTTTATTTCCAAAAATATAGAAGATGAAGGTTAAGTGTAAATTGATAAAATGTTTGCTATGTTGTGCTGACTTCTAAAGTGGTGTTGAAAATCGTTCTTTGGCCGCCATTTTCAAAATGGCTGCCAAAAAAAAGGCGGGAAAATTCAACATTGTTCTATTTCAATAAAATTTGGTTTCCCAATAGATATTGATGTTGCGACTTCAAAACCAGTGTTGAAAATTGTTTTTTGACCGCCATTTTCAAAATGGCCGCTAAGTAAAGGCGGGAAAAATCAACGTTATCTGATTTCAATGAAATTTGGTTTCCAAATAGGTATTGATGTCGCAACTTCAAAACCGATGTTAAAATTGTTTGTCAAATGCCATTTTCAAAATTGCCGCCAAAAAGGCGGGAAAATTCAACATTTTCCGATTTCAATGAAATTTGGTTTCCAAATAGATATTGATGTTGTGACTTCAAAACTGATGTTGAAAATTGTCATTGCCCGCCATTTACAAAATGATGTTTTGACTTCAAAACTGGTGTCGAAAGTGGTCCTTAGCAAGAATGTTTTTGTCAAAAAGCCAAACAAAGAAATGTAGCAAAACATGATCAGACTTTTAAATACAGTTCAAGATATTGGTGGTGTTCCAGCTACCAAAGTTTGAGAGACTGAAGTTCAACTGTATAACTTACAATGTAAGCTTGATTGTCGTATTGTGCTTCATAGTTTTCTTCACAATATAAGAAATATGTTTAAACTTGATTATAAAGGGGAACCCCTGCCAATTTTTTTTGTGGAAACGGGGACTTGGAATGTTTTGATTTCAGCAATATGCATTATCTGAATTATAAGGGGAACCCCTGCCCAATTTTTTTCTTGAATGATGGTCTGAAATGGGTTGTAATGGATAGTGGGGCTTTAAATTACCGTGGAAACTGCTGAATCTACTTGCCCAATTGGAACCATACTTGGTGACAACTGTCCATAGTCGGTACCTATCGAAGAATCTGGTAAGTCTGCATGTATTCCAAGATGGCCGCCAGCGGGGGACATAGTTTAACATTGGACCCTATGGGAAAACACATTCAAAGACATTCTTCTCTGAAACTACTTAGTTGGAATCAAACTTGGTCACAATAGGCCTTTAATGGTCTTCTTAAAAAATTATGTCTGACAAGTCTGCACCTCATCCAAGATGGCCGCCAGCGGGGACCATTGTTTAACATTGGACCCTATGGGGAAAACATATTCAAAGATTTTCTCCTTTGAAACTTCTAGAAAATGAGACACTTTAACATTGTGTTAATTTAGGCTGCAGTTTATGCCAGTCGTATACCAGGTGAGCTATACAGGCTCTTGAGAGCCTCTAGTTTATAATTTTTTCTGTTGGCATTGTATTTTGTATTTTTGATTTTCTTGTATCTTAGCATTGCTCGACAATACTATCTTTTGAGCTGATGGTACTACGGAAAGATCAAGTACATCCGATCTACATCCAGAGATATCCGCGTATACTGCTGGCAATAATCAACAATGTAATATATGAGCATTTCGTGTTGACACACAAAAAAAGAATCTTTGCTTGTGTTAGACAAGGCGTATTAGAAACCAAAACAATATCCATTAAGGGAGTACGAGCCTCAGATTTCAGAAGCATTCTATATCCTCGGGTTTTATCCATTCAAACAGTGCTAACATTTTTTGCACATGGATCACATTTTCTTGGTCATTAGTCACTTTAAAATACATAAAATAGACTGTGTATGAAATTTAATTAACTTCCAATTATAATTTCATATATCTAAAGGCATATAAACATCTTATGCAAATTGAAGGAAAACTCTAGAGAGATCTGTTTCCCGCCAAAATTTTGACGTCTTATATCTAGAAAATTCCTACATGGATTTTCAAAATTTTTTGCTCAAGTTGTTCCATTAGATGTGCTCTTCAAGACAAAAGGTCAGAATTTTAATTCTAATTACAAAATTTTTGAGACTCGTACTCCCTAAATTAACAGCATCAAAAACACCTAATATAACGGAAACTTGACTCAAACAGCTAAGTACGGGCAAATCCATTCTCGATAGAAGCCTTTGTTAATTTCCAAAACTGCATACCTTTCATTGTTTTAGGTTACATTTATAAGTGTTAACGATACAGCCACTGTGTTGATGGCTCTATTTTGAACTAAGGTCTATAATACAAAATACCCAAGTATCGTAATATACAGTAGAATTTGTTATGCTCTACACGTGTTTTAAGAGTATAACCTATCATCAGCAGCATTAGCATCAAATAATACGGAAAGCCGTCATCCAAAATTACTCAAAAAGAAGTACTAGTATACTTATTATCACAAATATTGAAATAGGGGGCCAAATCCAGTACTAAGGACACCCACAAGTGCAATACACAGAATAGAGCATCGTTATTTCAAGGGGTTAACAACAGTATTCTTTCATAAATCGCAAGGTAAAATTTTCATGTCGCACAAATCTGATTTCTGGGCTAATGAATACCCTCGGGAACCTCTGCTCATTCCGCAGCAATTGTGTCCGTCCAGTGGTAATTTTGATGAAGTTTGATGTAGTTTACTACAATACCCTGAAAGTCTGAAACAGGCATTTGTTGTACTGAAATGTACTCGGGCAGTCTGAACTTGCCTAAAATTACTAGTCTCGACCATAGTCTGATTCAGTCTGAAATTTCCTGAACGAGTCTCGATCTGTCTCGACTAGTATTAACTGTTACTTAAAGAGTCTCAACCTGTCTCAAACAGTCTGGATCTATACTGAAATATCTCGATTTGTACTGAAAAGTCTCGACCTGTCTCGACTAGTCTGAACCTGTTCTAGAAAGGTCTCTACCTGTTTAGACCATTCTGAATCTGTACTGGAGAAGTCTAGTCCTGTCCCAAGTAGTCTTTATAATTGAGTCTAGACATGTCTGCATCTGTATCGACCAGTCAGTTTAATACTGAAAGAGTCTTGACTGTGTCAAAGAAATAGAAAAAAGTAACACAACAGATGTTCGGCATTCAAAATTAAGTAACAATTAAGAGACTTAAATATTTTTTTCAAATATCATTTAGATCAATATCAACCTTCAGAAATTTCAGAAATATTAAAAAACGTACCTTTAAAATTGATCCAAGGGGTGTATTTAAAATAATTGATATCCTTACTTGCATGCATCACCATAACAGAAGCAAATAAAGTCACAGACATGGTTTTCATTGCGACCATCGGCTTTGAACACACATCTTATCTTCTCATCCACATAAACTACATCATTAGTTTATTTGAAATATACCATTTGGTAGGTGTATAAACAGTGTTAGGGAAAATTATTGTCATGCACATTTGGAAACATAAATTAAAGTCCAAAATAGCGAAGCTCAGCAAGGTACGACGCATAGCATTGAACAGGCGTATAAATTTAAAAATGGTGACAAAAAATGACTATGGACTTTTGATCAAGCAATGAAATAAACCCCATCTCAGACTTTACGATAGATAATAAGATTCCACAACCAAATATGTGAAAACACTCAACTGAACGTTTTTGTAGCACCATCTTCTAAACGGAAAGGGGCCAAGATCTCAGTTAATACGTCCGTCAAAGAATATCATGCTTTAAAAAAAAGTGCATTAGAATATCACAAAAAAATTTATGTTTGTCCATTTTGCCCCGTTTTTCCTATTGTTCATAAACAAGGTATAGTCTATCTCAAATCCGTCGACGCATTTTATTACCAACAAAATAAAGCAAATCCAATCTCATTACGATGAATGACTTTTTTTCTATTGTCAAATATATGAAAACACTTTTGACTTTTTTCTGCGGGTGTATTAAAAAACCGTACTTTCCGTGTATTGCACTCGGTAGATGTCCTTGGTACTGGATTTGGCCTCCTATTTCGATAGTTTTTGGTGATGAAAACTTCTTTTTAACTACTTGTAGATTATGGCTTTCCAAATTATTCGATTCTAATGCTGCTGATGAGAGGTTACTCCTTGAAACATGTGTACAGCATAAAGAAAAATACTGTTATTATGCAACTTTGGTATTATTTGTATTTTAACCTCATGCTACTCGTTTTCAAAGAAATTTTATACTTAAATGTGATAATCATCCGTTTAGTAGAACCAAAGTTTGCTCTCCGCAGATGCCAGCTTGAGACAAAATGGACTTCTTGTCATATTTTGATGCATTTTTTTCTGTAGGTTTCTAATAGCATGTTGAAACGGATAAATTATTTTCGATAAACAAGAAGCCCAACATTTTTATAAAAAAAAGTAAAAATACAATCAAACAAAACCTATGAACAAACACTAAACTGCAAATATTTACACAAAGTATCGAGAGCTACATGTTAGATGCTATTTATTACAGATGTAACATGAGAAAGGAAATATTTTTTAAGTATCCATACATCGATACTATAAACAATATTCTTACAAAATTATGTTTAACGTTCAGCTAGCACTTCAGCTATATCAGGACGAGAACAAGTTTATCTGTTTAAAAAAAAATATGGATAGGGGGGCAGAAAATTAACAGAAATATATTTGATTTTTCACATTTTTATATTCAAGCAGGATTTCAGCTTTTCTATCCAGAAATTTTCTTTAGCCTGCCACTGTGTGTCTGTCCACGATCGATTTTGGTCAATCGGAACTACTTGCATATGTTTCCAGTCATAACCGGTGAAATTGAAATGTGGTGCAGTAGTATGTGGTCTTTCCTTTTTTCCGAATGTGGTCACGATGCAAGTTGAAACATAGATTGAGGGAATTCTTCGTTTCACTGACATACTCACTGTTGTTGTCGAACAGAGCAAGTGATGATATAGATGGCATTTGACTTGCAGGATAAATTGCTAAATACTGTGTATGTGTCGCCAGTTGCGTTGCTATTGAAGATTTTTGTAGAAGAACTTAATTTGCACAAATGACAACGTTTGTCGCACATGTTTTAAATTGTTTATTTTCGTGTGATGGTAGTTTGGCTCTAACGAGAATATCCTTCAGATTTTTGGGACGACCGAATGATATGAGCGGATGTTCAGGAAACATTTTTTATTCATTTTTGTTGATGCATGAAGAATTGGCATAAATTCTAGGGTTATAACAGACAAATGAGGTAGCTGTTGGTAAAACGTAGCTACCAGGGGGTATGTAAATTCTTCTTCAATCTCGATCGAAGAGACCTTCTGAATAGTTTTTCCGACTGACTTGTTTTCCTTATAACCCCGGTTAACAAGATGCCCAGTTATGTTTAAATGTCTCTTCTTGTGATAGACAGATTCGACGTATACGGGTTGAAGTCCATGTGGGATAGCATTTTCACAGTGTCTGTGATGGCAGCTACCTAGGATGAATCTGTAGGTTTAGTGTGTAGATCAAAACGAATTCGACCATCGACGAGTGTTGAAATCATGTCGAGAAAAACATTTTGTTGTTTCCGATATGTTGACTGTAAATTTTATGGACGGGTGAAAATTATTCATGAATTCAACAAATTCGTCAAGATGTTTTCTAGTGTCGGTCCATTTCATTTCAATGTCATCTATGAAGCACAACCAACTAAACGGTTAATATGGTGCTTCTTGGAGCATACGTTTTTCTCCCATGAATATATTTGCATATGATGGTGCTACTCTAGTATCCATTGCGGTTCCATTAACCTGAATTACATTGTCGTTATTGAAAACAAAGTTGTTTTTTTCAGAATAAGATTTAAAAGACTGATTAGCGACTCGGTAGAAGGTTATTGTATTGCTCTTCCTTCCCAAACGTTACAACAGGCTTGTATCCCTCTCTTCGTGTGGAATATTGGTATATAGTGAAGTTACATCTAGAGTTCCTAAAAAGAGTGTTTTGTGGGAGGTCTTCAGTTGGTGTTTTGTTTATGTAATCGGTTGTGTCATCAACAACAGAGGGCAAATTTTCAACGAAAGGTTGAAGATGAAAGTCTAGAAAATTGGACGTCCGGGAAATCCTTCTTTGTGTATTTTTGACAAAAGATAGACTAGGCCAGCCCTCAGGTTTTCAGGAAGAGGGCCTGAACTAAGTCATCTTGTTCTACCATTAGCCTAAGTGCTGTAACTATTTCTCCACTACACTTTTTAAAGGGGTCGGAGTTTAATTTTTTGTAAAAATCAGGCTTTGATAGTTGCGGGTTGCTTCGGCAACCATAGAGTCGATATTCACGACGACCACAGTAGAACTTTTGTCGGCTTTTTAAATAACGATATCCTCTCTCTTCTCTAAATCTAAAGTGTGCATAGCGTGCTTTAATTAAATATAGCAAGTCTTTGTTGTGGCAATTGGCATTCCACCTTTTCTTGGACTTTTTCGATGTACAATTCCAAGGCTTTTGATTTACTGCACTTGGGAGTCCAAGAACTTTTTTTGAATGGATTAACTCGGAGTCTGAATCAATTATTTGAATATATATAAAATTGCATCGTTGGCGTCTGTGGACAGCATATCTTAGGCTATATCAATTTAAGCGTTATATTCTTTAGCACGCGTATAAACTGAGATCTTGGCCCCCATTAATTTTAGAAGCGGGTACGACAAAAAGGTTAAATTGAGTGTTTTCACATATTGGGTTGTGGAGTCTTATTATCTATCGTATAGTCTGAGATGGGGTTTATTTCATTGTTTGATAAATTTGGGGAGCTGTATATAGACGGATTTGAAGTAGCTTTTAAATTTTGTTCAGAAACCAAAGGCACAAGAGGAGCCAGATGGAAAAAAATTCAATGTTCATAGTCACTTTGTGTCACCCCTTTTCAATTTATACCCTTGCTCAAATCTATTCTTTGCTTTACTTTGTCTTATTTGAATTCAAAGTTATGTACATGACAATAGTTTTCCCTAACAAGGTTTATACACTTACCAAATGTTAAATTTCAAATATACCAATGATGCAGTTATAATGTTTGCCTTAATGTGGATAAGAAGATAACACTTTGTTCAGAGTCAATAGTCACAACACAAACCATGTATGTTACTGTGTTTGCTTCTGTCACTATGCCGTAAATTTGGTGAATTGTGTTCTCATGTAATACAAGTATCAAAGTAGACTATAAACAATGTTTGAAGCATTCTTTTTGGAGCGTTTTCTTTATAATGATTTTATGGCAAGCAAATTTGGGGTATTCTGATTATCATCTGTTTGTGGTGGTGGTGTCTTTGTATTTCCTGTTGTAGCGCACACTGTTACAGGTTAATATGGCCTGTGCAACCATATCTACATGAGCTCGACATATAGATGTTGTCTTTATTATTGATTTTGTACAGTAAATTACCAGTATGCTTGAGATTTGTTCCATTAAAATAGCGCCAATAATCAATATTTTTGTCAAAGTTCCCCATAAGCTTGTTCCATGAGATGTATAAGTAATTAATGAAGGGAAGATAACAGGAAACACTTGTAAACAATGGCCGAACATTACAATCACATGTCACAATCAACCAGGGAACTGCACAAGAAAAACAATAAAATGACAAAAGTCGAACAAAGATAAGGATAGGAACTCGGGAAAGTCGGACTTGGCACTGGCAACAGCCAGCGGTAGGGTTAAACCGGTTTATGGGTACCCAAACCCCCCTAAGTCTTTATCGCTTTCCAGTCATACTTTGAATAACAAAATACCGAAATAACTGTTAATTTATTTTCTGCATATGCGCATTTCGACAATTTATGTCTCATCATGCAGTGCAGATAAAACCAAAACATTTGGAAGTCCAAACACCAAAAACGAGTAAAAGCTGATAAAGATATGAAAGACAACATGCATGTCTATCGTCTTAAATCAATCCCTATAGTCTGGCCTGCAGCGCTGAAGTTACTGTAAATTTAGTTTCTATCAATCATCAATGTAGACGATTGAAGATCAAATCAAACATTTGGAAGACAACAAACCAAAGATGTACAAATGCTCAATAAAAAGCCTTACTCAGCAAGGACAGAGCTTTGCAAGAAAAGGATACTCCTTACATTTAAACTAATTTTTCCTAAACTTAAATACTGTAATTTAAGTCTCTATACTAATTCTTTTAGGACCAGCACCAAAGTACCGACTAACCCTTGTAGACCTTCCATCTGCAGCAATGTACAACAAAATTTGACAGTACGAGTTATCTCGCCTGATTAGTCGTCTATATATCAGTGTCGTATGACAAAATCAGACAAAGTGACCACATGTGGCGATAAATAAACAAATTGCATATGATCGAGATAAAACAGTGGGTGAACAACTATATCAAATGGACATGACAATACTTAGTAAGTTAGAGTACAGAGAACCAACCAAGCATAAACATCAGCTCTTTCAAATAGCAATTAGAAAACTTAATGTATTATTTATATTTTTACAAAATTGTTTAAGAGTGCAATATTTACCAACTATATAAAGAGGTTGAAATTTGTATTTTGAAGTGTGATTCCTTAGTGAAAGTGTATTTTTAGTGAAACTGGGGAAAGAATGGTCTCTTCAAACAGTTTTCGAAAGAATCGGTAACATTCGCAAAATTGATCCGTTGAAAAGCACATGAACCTAAATATTATGAATGTAGGTTTTTAGCTCACCTGGCTATGCCAGGGTGAGCTATTCCCATCACTTGGCGTCCGTCGTCCGTCCGTCGTTAGCTCACTTTCAACTGAAACCACTGGGTCAAATGGAACCAAACTTTAACTGAATCATCACTATTGTATCTAGTTTCAAATTTGTCATTTTGTATGTCTTAGGTCAAACAACATGGCTGTCGTTACTAAAAATAGAACATATGGGTAAATTACAGTTTTTTGGCAAATAAATCAAAAATCGTTACAGATA
>MJUU01061315.1:41335-54171 GCA_002080025.1 Modiolus philippinarum
ATGGACCATCAATTGGGAATTATAGTGCTGCAGGACCCAGGTGAGCGATACAGGCTCTTGAGAGCCTCTTGTTTCGAGAACGACATAGATGTTGTACTTCAAACAGTTCGTATATTTTTTCCATATTGACAAAAACAAAATAAAATATGAACTAGAATAAAATTCTTAAACCGTGAGGAGATATTTCCATACAAAGCTTCATATGTCTCGTGTAATTATTCAGAGAAAAATCGTTCATCTACACTTCTTTTTATATCAAACTGATATATATATAGTTCCATTGGAGGTTTGGGTGTAGGGCATTGGGGTCCGGGTTGAACCCCCTCTTGCTGGAATATTTTTTAACAAATTTCGTGAAGAATTTAGGCAAAATTAACAAAAATTGTGCAAAAAAATAAAGCCTGGAATCCTCTATATTTGGAATGTTGCATCCGATTTTCGTTCTCGTAGTATCTGATATGAAAAATATACGAAAAAGGGTATTTTTATACATTTTTGTAAGATTCTCGTCTAACTGGCTGCAAAATCGGTATTACTAAGAAGCAATAAATGTCGTTCTCGTAGTATCTGATATGAAAAATAAATGAAAAACGGTATTTTTATACATTTTTTGTAAGATTCTCGTCTTAACTGGCTGCAATATCGGTATTACCAGAAGTCCATTATTACTAATAATGGACTTCTGGTATTACTAATTGCTTTAGGATACAAAGCTGCACATAGTTATTCTGAAAGGGCCAGATCCGGGATTTGAAGTTAAGAGTGGTGCAATTGGAAAAAATCGCAGTCTTTCAATCGTAGCGAGGTGCGAATCTTTTTGGACAAATATTGGCCAAAAACCCAATTTTACTCTAAAAATTTATATTATTTTTTGTTTTAGGGTGGGGACACGACGCTTACGCCTTCCTCTGTCTGATTGTTGTAAACACAAATACGTTCAGTACATGAATTGAACGGGCGTATATCAGAAGCGCACTATTGAAATTTTACTGTTATCAAAAGCGCACCGGTCTGGGTTATCGAAAGCGCACCTATAAGTCACCTGTATTTTACTTGCAATCAACAGTTAGCCTTTATAGTTTTTGATGGATTGTTATGTGAAATGTGAATTATAAGGCCAATAAAGATGGAGGATTTGTAATTAAAAAATTACGCTAAATCAATTAAGTTTGATTATCCAGTCTTGTTCTTCAGATGTGGAATTCTTTGCCAGCTCAGCCGAGGAACTATAGTTTATTGTTCATTTAGATACTGTTGAAGATATTTTATCAACTTCCGTTTGGTTTTGCGTTTTTGTCTGGAAAATCTGAAGCTAACTATATAGAAAGCCTTGAGAACAGCTTGACCCGATCGAAATTGAAACCTCCAACCTAATATAATACATGTTGACTTTGAGCTGACTAGCAGAAAGTTTTTGGTACATTGTTTAAAATGAAAAATTTATATAAACTGTCTTTTAGTTCCGAGTAAAAGAATTTTCATGACTGAATCGGCAAATGGTTGAAAATATCGCTTGGACTTCAATTCACTGGCCCTGCTGAGGTTGAAGGTGCCTATGCGGAAGACTGTATTAAGCCTTCAAGTTTAGACAATATCACATATAAAATACAGAAGAATAGCGCGCTTTTGATACGCAAAAATGTGCGCTTTTGATGAAATAAAAATGCGCTTTTGATATGCGAAAGCGCGCTTTCGATAAACTCCCGAATTGAACCTGTTTCCATCTAGCAAGAATTTAATTTCTTGAGAATGAATGGTTTAGGATTAAAAAATCTCAAGCCGCACGTTCGTACACCCCGGTTCCAGGTTCATCTGATAAAAATGCTTCTGTCAGACCATGGAGGTAAAAATATATGTTAATACCTCCATGGTCAGACGTATAATATTTTAATTTTATCTATTTGGAAATTCTAGAAGGATACCAGGGAACTATATAGTTCCCCAATGAAACAAAATAAAATTTCATGATTTCCCATTTTAGATGGCCGTGTCGATTAACTTTTAAATCCATTATCTTGATCTAATCAACATGTTTGACCAATTAAGTAAAAATGTAAATAAATTTCTGAAAACAAACATATGCATGTCTTATTATGTATATATTTACATATTATGATAACAAAACTACAAATATCCAAATAAGAAGAAAAAATATATAATGACATACTACAATTTTGAAAGAAAATTAAATAGCAATGCATTTGTTGACTGATGTCAAATTGCTTTAAAATAAACATTAAAATGACATTTATTTAAATCTGACAGTATAAAAGGCTACAAACAAATTGTGTTTCACAACTGAAAAAAAATAACCCGACAAGGATAAGTGTAAATGTATATACATTTAATTATAGCTTAAAGAAATAACAAATAAATTAGGAATTCAAATGAGAATCATCAAAATTGAAAAAAAAAGAAAAAAATGAATAACAAAAAAATAGCTTATAACATTTTCATCCCAAACCTACGCCGTTCTGTTTAAGAAAAAAAATGCATTTCTTTCTGTTTTTCTTACGATTCATATATATCTAGAAATAAGTATTATTTTATGTAATGAAGAATTTCTTAGTTTTATTTCTGTTCTTTTAAAATTCCCTTGCTATACAGAATATATACAATTCACGACGGGTGGACTCAACACTTCGATCGTAAAGCTAGGCTAGATAAATCCGTCTTGCGATCGAAACACTTTTTCACCAATTTCAATTAAAATTTGAAGCAATTTCTCCTAGTCCTAGAATTTTTTAATATACATATTCGTATTTTGTGGACTTTCAGCTTTACTGACATAGAAATTAGAAATTTTAGAAAAAAATGCTTCAAAAAACGCTTTGCAAGACATTTTCCATCTTTCTCCCATTACTTTATATGTAGTTATACCAACAATTTTCAAAGTTAATTTGAAGCAAGTTCTACTTATGCAATTTTTTGGAAAATATATCACTGGAAAGAACATTTAATATACTTTTCGGTACTAGGAATTATAATACTAGCAAATAAGATACAAAAGTTTAATTTGATAAAATTGAAAATTTCTCTGTATATTCTTTGTTCTGGGACTAATATGTTATATTAGTCCCAGTATCGGTAGATACTGATAAGGTAGCGCATGCGCTTTATCTGTTGGCCATGCACAGACCGGGCCAGCGCTATTATTATTTTCTTATATTTTTAGAGTGCTGTGATTTGTAAAAAGTTGGTCAAAGAGTTGTCAATAAAATGCCGAATTGATTGTACGTATTGACTTTTCGCTAAAAATAGATCACATTTACATTAATATTAGGTCATATTAAATAATGGATAAAAATCGAATTGCCTCGCTTTTTCCTATTGACCAAGTACACACAGGGTATTCTCTAACGACATAATCTTTCCACATGCCATCATATAAAAAAGCCACATAATTCATGAAAAGACTTCATACTACGAATTAAGGATTAAAAAAAGTGATCGCCTGTAGGCTACCTGTCCACGCGGCATGGACGCGAAGATATTGCCTTTCAATAACATCGTATCAATAGTCACGACCTCAAGGTTTGAACTTTTGTCCAATCAAAAAAAGCGTTGCAAATTGAAATAATTGACATGGTTCACTGAATCTCAGGTGTAAATTCATTGATCACAATGTGCAGGTAATCTAACATAAACAAAGTAAAAATGACCAGCGTAACAGCGTGGAATAGTACGGAAGGTTTACCAAAACAATTTCTTTCTTCCTTGCGAATCCTGTTCGGCATTTTAGACGAAAAAAGATGCGGTTATGTCAGTTTGCAAGATATAGAAACTCGATGGCACGAGGAGGGAGTAAAAGGTCTTCCCAGCGGAGTCACTGATGCTCTCAGGAAAGTTGCTCCACCGAATGGGTTCCTAAGTTTTGAAAGGTTTGTATCAGGACTTAAACTGGCACTGTTGACAAGCAAAAGTAAGATTTCTAGTCGCCCGAATACTGAAAAGGAAAATATTTCAAATATCACTGCTGCAGGAGTGAAAACAAGACAAAGGTTAGGGTCAAGTGAAAACGATGATAGTGCAAGAAATTCAAGGAAAAGATTGCCAAGTAATTCTGAGATGTCCAAAGATCAAAACCAGAGACAAAGATTAACAAATTCAGATTCAGCATTGAAAGATCCGCGTCGGAGATTGCCAAGTAATTCCGATACAATAAATACCAAAGATTCCACACAGAGAAGAGTGACACAAAATCCAACAAACCAAAGATCTCATAACATTAATCCAACTGCTACTGTCCGTCCGAACAATGTACATGGGCAGGCATGGAGAAATGCCACTGCTCAAAATCAGGATGCAAAATATGACAGTACCCAAAGAGATGTACATCAAGTCCAGTCTGCACCCCCTCCTAGACCAGAAAGACATTCACCTTCATATAAATCTGAACAACAGCTTCCCCCAAAAATACCACCAAGGGGAGATACAAGCAAACAAATTATTAATGAGCTAAAAAATTGGCAGCGTCGAATCAATAGAAATCCTCAAGAAAAGGCAAATAGTGATAGTAAACTTACAGATAAAGATGATATTTATGGTGAGGTTAATTACAAATACATGTATACTAACAGTAAACATAAACATGCACAAAGTCTTTGATCTACAAATGTATAGACATGATGTAGATACATATTGAATTTGCCAACAGAAATATCGGCAGACATTTTTTTTTTGCATTTGTATGTCTTCTCTTGGCATTCTTAGCAGAGATTATGACTTTTTGGATTAGTGTCTATCCAAAGGATAGAATTCTATCCTATGTTACGACCCCGGGTGACCAACCTCACGCAATCAAAACATTTGTGATCATACCCATGCTAAAAGAATCCTTTTCAGGAAACCNATCACTCTAAATGCAAAAAAAGCATGTTGATAGATCAAACAGGAAATAGAAAATACACATTTCACTAAGCAGAGTGATATGTCTATCACAGTGATTTATCACGGTAAGTCTCTGGCTGTACTGTATAGACATGATGTAGATACGTATTGAATTTGCCAACAGAAATATCGGCAGACATTTTTTTTTTTGCATTTGTATGTCTTCTCTTGGCATTCTTAGCAGAGATTATGACTTTTTTTATAATGGTTAAGAGAATTGAGGGTCCGTCTTTTTACTCAAATATACTCAAATACACTCAAATATACCCAAATATCATCAGCTACGTGCAATTTATTACGGAAAATGTCTAAAACTGATAGTTAAATCATTATTGAGAGGTAAATTCGTCGATAAATAAGAACAAAAACATCAGGGGGAATGCCATCTAAATTAGATGGAATGCTAAAAGTAATGTAAACCATATACTGTACATTTCAAATATTAGAATGACTGAAAAAAGTTAAAGAAATCACATCAGAGGTTCTCAACTTGGTCCAGTATCAAGTTGGACCCACCCCAAATTTTGAGAAAAAAATGGATGAGAATTTAGGAATTATTTTATTATGACCTTAACTAATTAAATGGACATGACGTTTAGAAAAAAAAATGTTTGTACATGTATAGCAAAGGCTTCTCACATTTTTATCAGACTTGAGCTAAAATGTACAGTGTGTATTATTGAAATACTGTAGTAAAATTATGAATTTACATTGTATGAGAGGGAGTGAATTACATTTATTCCTTTACTGGATCAGGAAAATCTAAAACAAATATTAGATACATGTAGACATATAACCAGATTTACAAGTGCCATTTAACCTTTTAACCACGGATTTACTTATGAAATATTTAACTGCTTAAATCCAAGCTATTATGTAAGGTCTATTTAACCATAATAAATGTCTTTATTGACAGGTATACCCCCCTTCAGGCAAATATCCAATTATATTTTCAGAATACATCAGATAAAAGAACATGTATCTGATGACAATACATATTATAATATTTTTGTTGTCATAATTTTGGCATTTTAACATGTCCCTTACATAAATATATATGTATAGAGACCTCAGTATATTGTTTTTAAAATTGTTCGAATTAAAAGTGTTACATTTGTATATATCGGTTCCAAAGGAAAGTACATGTATAATTTTGTCTTGTACATATACTTGTACAATTACTACAGTGAGGTAAACTTGAAAAGTGTTTGAAGACAGGTCAATATTGTACTGAGACATATCATCAGTCATCAGTTCATTGTCTTAAATTTATATCTACAGGTAGCATTATCACTATCGGCCAAGTGCGAATCGATGAGATCATTATTATAGTCTAAACAATAGATGCGATCCCAATAAAGAAATTATTACTGTTATAAAATCAATAATGTTTATTACAGTAATTATGATTTTTTCAACAATCGCATATATTACTTATTACTTGACTATA
The DNA here is from genome assembly GCA_002080025.1 of Modiolus philippinarum. NCBI lineage: Eukaryota > Metazoa > Mollusca > Bivalvia > Mytilida > Modiolidae > Modiolus > Modiolus philippinarum. Next base: position 47,676 of record MJUU01061315.1, read on the forward strand.
ATGATGATCTCTTCGATTCGCACTTGGCTGATAGTGATTATTTACTTCAAATGCACTGTTTTTTTTCACTTGGTATCCGTTTTTTTTTGTTTTTTTTTTCATCATTGTGACCCTTTTGTTCACTCTGTTTAACATTTTAAATGGAACTGGTTATTTTCTCATGATACAAAAATTTAAGCCAGGAGTTTTAAATACAAGGGACTGATACATGTATTATCAAACTGAAGAATAGAAATTTTGTTAACATAGGTCATGTTGGTTAATTACATGACTAATATTTTTATAGAAATAAATCAGTGATTTGCATGCATTTTTTTTAGGAAACGATTTATCACTTCTGTACATGCATGTTTAGTAAGCCAACATTTTTTTTTACTGCATAGTTAATTAATCTGCAACTTTGTCAGGTTTGTAGTGATCAAACCATAAAAATACAAAAATGTAACATAAACAATAAATGTATAATTTTAATTTTTTCACTCAAAAAGGCAACTCTGATTTCCACTTGACATGCTTGAACTTCCTTTAAATTGTCAATAATCTGTTCAGGCTTTATAATTTATCCTTAACATGTGGTGTTAAATCAAACATGAAAACTTTATATAATGTGGTCTTTAAATCCATTAAGATTAATCTTTGTGCTAATCTTAAGTAACTTATCCCATGTTAGAAGAAAAGCCAGCTGGCATTACTATTTCTAACTTAATACTATCCCTGATTATCCCAGGTTTTATAAGTGACTTTAACATTGTTTAAACATGTTAAATAAACTACATGTCATGCATTTACACCAGTATTTAGTACTTGGTCAAAATGTTGATATACATAATTTACACATGTATGTAGTTACAAATTTAGGTTTTTGTCTCGCCCGCGACGAAAGTCGCGGAAAGCTAGACATAGGCGTACAAAGTATCATGGCAAAGTATGAAGGCGACGGCGTTAACTTTTACTAAATACAGGATATTTTGAAAACCCTTTGATGTAGGAACATCATATTTGGTCCAGTGGTAATACAAATGTACTAATCAATTGCTACCTGACGGACATAAAATCATGTGACCTTGACCTCTATTGCACGGTCCAGTGACCACGTTAAGTTTCTCTGATTAGATCCATATCTCAATAACTGTAGGTGATAGGTCAATGATATTTGGTACAGTACAGAAAGAGTTGTACCATGACAAATCACTGTGATAGACATGTCCCACTCTGAGAGTGGATCTTAATATCTTTTTTTCCTGTTTGAGATCATTTCCTACTTTCTTTTGTATTGAGAGCGGTGTGTTACTCCACTTTAAATGCAGAAAAAATAATGAAGATATCTCTAACAGAGAAAAATTTATTCAGTATCACTCTCAGAGCTGGTCATGTCTGACACAGTGATTTTTCACGGTACCACTCTTTCTGTACTGTATATAGGTTGGTCTTGAGTAATATGACTTTTGTCCTTGACCTCAATTTCATGGTCTAGTGACCACGTAAAGTTTCTCTGATTAAGTCCATTTCTCAATAACTATAAGTGGTAGGTCAATAATATTTGGTATGTAGGTTGGTCTTGTGTAGTACATATCAGTCTGGCATATGACTTTCGTACTTGACCTCAATTTCATGGTCTAGTGACCACGTTAAGTTTCTCTAATTAAGTCCATTTCTCAATATCTATAAGTGGTAGGTCAATAATATTTGGTATGCAGGTTGGTCTTGGGAAGTACATATCAGTCTGGCATATGACTTTCGTACTTGACCTCAATTTCATGGTCTAGTGACCACATTAAGTTTTTCTGATTAAGTCTATTTTTCAATTACTATAAGTGAGATAGGTCAATAATATTAAGGTGTCTGCAGGGTATTAATTTCCTATTATAGAATTTTGTAAAATTTCAGTGTAGAAACATAATTGTATTATTGTTCAAAATGTAAAATAAAATTTCTGGGTCACCGTGCATTTAAGCGCAAAATCTGAAATTGAAAATTTCAGGATTTTACATAGAAATGATAGGGAAAATGATCATGTGAGAGGATAGTTAGAAAAATCTATTATAGAATTGTTTCATACTTTGCATGTGTTTAATAATCATTATGTAGTTTACATATAAAAAATAAAAATTAGGGGTCACTGTAGAAATAAGAGAGAAAAATTGCAAAATGTTAATTTCTCTAGTAATATCTTTGTTAAAATATTTTATCAAATTATCTCCCTTGAATTATTTCTGTGTTCTGTAAATCCAGCAACAGATTTAAAGCTCATGTGTTTTAACTAGTGTTTTTGTAATGAAAATGTTATAAAAATGATTATGAATATAAATTTTAAATACATTTGAACTTTCATATCATTTTAAATAACTATTTTGTTAAATTTGTTTAATGAATGAAACCTAAATGAACAATTATTAGACAAAAATGGCAGACTAATACCACTGAGACACCTTAAGTATGTAGGTTGATCTTTGGTAGTACATGCCAGTCTTGCCTATGACTTTTGTCTTTGACCTCAATTTCATGGTCTAGTGATATGTTAAGTTTCTCTGATTAAGTCCATTTCTCAATAACTATAGGATGTAGGTCCATAATATTTGATATGTAGGTTGGTGTTGGGTATTATATGTCAGTCTGGCATATGACTTTTGTCCTTGACCTCAATTTCACGTTCTAGTGACCACGTCAAGTTTTTCTGATTAAGTCCATTTCTCAATTGCTATAAGTGGTAGGTCAATAATATTTAGTATGTACTAGTAGGTTGGTCTTGGGTAGTACATGTCAATCTGGCATATGACTTTTGTCGTCGACCTCAATTTCATGGTCTAGTGACCACGTTAAGTTACTCAGTATGTATTTGTGGTAGGTCAATGATATTTTGTATATGGGTTGTTCTTGGGTAGTATATAATGGCCTACTATAGAGCTTTTGTCAGTGAATTAAATTTCACAGTTTAGTGAGCATGTTTAGTTATTGTTTAAACGACAATTCAAATGTCAAGTAGGGTCTACTCTTGTTAATATAAAAGATTGGTTACAATGAGCTGTTAATTAGATGACAGAATGGTTTTACAATGTACTTTTACATAAGAAGGGGGATAACTCTTTGAACTTGCCAAAATTTATTGAAAAGGATACTAATAATGCCAATTATGAAACTAAGGAGGATTCAAATTTCAACAGCGAAAATCTCAATGGACTTTTCTCCCCTTATGATGGAATATATACAGAAAAAAACTGGCTAACTTTCTTCCATCAAGGATTTGTATAGTACATTGTATACAAATCCTTGCTTCCATTTATAAGATTTACAATGTTGATATAGGACATATTGAAATTAAGTCTTTTCATCATTAAAAAAAATGTAAATACTACAAAACTGCTAGCATTTGGTCTTTCAGTTCACTATATACACATGAACATGAAATTGATAAAATACATGTATTTAAAATGAAATACTAGTAACTATGCCAACTGATTGACCGGCCTCACTGGTATACTTTTCATTTAGCAGGAGATGGAATAATAATTTTTTTGCCAAATGATTTGCAATATTGGATCATCTTCCAAATAGCAGGATTACAAGTTACAATCCTTAGTTGTTTCCTGCCAAGAACAGAATTTCTATATTTCTTGGAAGAATATTGGACCAATTGTCAAAATAGTACATATATCCATTAGCATGATTAGTGATAATAAGCATGATTTGACACTATTTTCTGTCCCTTACGGATAAAAAATTATAGAAAATGTATACTTCACTTGTTTTATTGAGAATAACTTAATTGAATTTTATATAAATCAATTTCAGTAAATATTGCTCAATTAAATGTATCAGATCATGGTCCAGGGAATTCTAGTCAACCTAAATCAGCTACAGTCAAAAGACGAGACTCTGCACGGCGCCACACATTATCTAGTGGTGTTGACACAAATATGGTAAGTATATAAGAAGACATTACAAATATGTATATATGAAAATAAAGTCACTGAAATAAAGAAAACCAGTTGCCCTGCATAAAGTCTAGCCTTAAAAGGACAAACAAAATATCAGTTTGGGCCATAAGGCCCTATCAATTTAATTTGTAGATTCTCATCCACCTGTAACAAAAAATCTGGGGTTGGTGGGAGGATTTTTAATTAATTTTTTTACTGATTTTCACTATAATTGATATGAATTTAAAGAAAATTTCTGAATAATTGAAAATAAAACAAAATTGAGCATAGAAAAAATGGGGTGGGTGGGGATGAGAATCTATTAATTAATTTGATGTGGCCTAACAAAAATATTCTGAGATTCTCATTCTCTTCCATTCAATTTTTTCATCCCCTTACAAAAATTCTTTTGATTTCATACTCACTTTTGGTCCCATATTTTCTGACCAATTCAGTTTAACTGTTTGTAACAGGAATCATAAGCAATTTGTTTTGCATTTAATAAACAGTGTATCACAGATTCCCAGTCCAATTCCATGAAGAAGTATTGCTCCATCTTGTGCATTGGCATTGTGTCATTTTTTCTCTTTTTATAATATGATCCAATTTCTATGGAGCAATGAGGTTCCTTGTCAAAGGAAAAAGAATGGTACCACAGTGGAATAATGTTTACTTTAAATTTGACTACAATCACTGCATTAGGTTGCAAACCTTCTAATTATGACATGATTGTGTTTAATTTGCACTTTTTTTTACATAAATTTGCAGATAAAAAGAGCAAAGCAGTTAGAGGAAGAGAAACAGATATTAATAGAAGGATTGGCCATGACTGATCAGGCAAGGTTGTGGTATTTAAAACAAATTGGTATAACAGAAGAAAAACAGAAATATGTCAGTAAAAATTCTCATAGTGTAAGTACAGTTCAAGGAGATGGAAAATTTTCAAAATCTTTGTTAGCATAAAAAAATCNCTTCACATGATTTTTTGGCGTCAAAATTATTCATTTACCTGACGATATCTTTCCTAATGTGACATTGTTCATGTATTTATGAGGACAATTTATATATATGAGTATCCTGCAAAACGGGAATGAAAAGAACACAGGAATATATTTCTGCGGAAGGATCAATGATGTAAACAGGAGGGATGCACATATATAACACAAAACTTGGTTATGTAACATATCACGACAACGTTGTTTCATTAATCGAAATACACAGAACTTATGTAATCCCAAATTATGTCCTGTGAAACAGTGTCCAGGTGTTTTTGGGAACGGCCATTTGGTTTTCAGGCCGAGAGCTTGAGCTTTTTGTAAATAAATAATTAAACCTTGATATCAGTAAAAATAAATATTCTTACCCTACTTGTCATGAAACTAATTCTATCCACTTCACTCTATTAAAGAAACTATACCGTTTGGAAGAGTGGAGAGATTTTCACGACATACTTTTTTTAATTATGTAATTTCAAAATGCTTGAAAATCGTATCTTATGCATATACGAAGGGGGTATTTGTTGATCTTAAAAAAAACAACAAAAAACAAAAAACTCGTAGTTCAAATCTTCCTGGCCTCGTTATCCGTGGTACTTTCGATTTGAAACAAAAATATATTAGAAATATTGAAATGATTAAAAATTGTGTTTAACGCGTATAAACTGACGTCGTTTCACGTGTCATTTTGTAAGCATAGTTGTTTTGAGCAATCGCCAGTTAACCAGACCAGACGGTTATCAAGAACGTCATTTGAATATATTGTACGGATTTTGGTGGAAAATATTTTACATTTTACAGACTCCCAGGCGTAATGACAAAACAAAGTAATTCAGTTCAATACGCAATGTATATAATGCACTGTTTGTCATCAAAATTGTCCCCTCCCCCTCCTCTCTCTCTGTGTATTTTCTTTGAATATTTTGTATTTTCTTTTAGATACCCTTTTCTTTTAGATACTCTTTTCAGCTCACCTGGCCTAAAAGGCCATGTGAGCTTTTGCCATCACTTTGCGTCCGTCGTCCGTCCGTCCGTCAACAATTTCAAAAATCTTCTCCTCTGAAACTGCTGAGCCAATTGTAACCAAACTTGGCCTGAAGCATCACCAGTGTATGCAGTTTGAAAATTGTGTCAGTCGATTAGTCCGAAGACCAAACAACATGGCTGCTGTTACTAAAAATAGAACATAGGGGTAAATTGCTGCAAATAACTCAAAAACCGTTACAGATATCAAAAATCTGACTTGTGGCAAAAGTGATCAGCATAGTAAGATCTACTTGCCCTGCAATTTCGAAGAAAATCCGAAAACCCGTCTTGGAGTTATTGACCTTTTTCTGTAAAATTTGCAAAATTTTAACTTTATTAATTTTTTATTAGAAAAACTATAAGAGATAGGAGTCAACTTTAAATTGCAAAAATGTTCAGCATGTCAAGATCTACCCATCCTGAAATTTTGAAGATAATCCAAAAACCTTTGTAGGAGTTATTGCCCTTTTTCCACGGAATTTTCGAAATTTTCATATTTTTGTCTCGCCCGCAACGAAAAGTCGCGGAGGCGAGACTTAGGGATAGCGTTTCCGGCGGCGG
>MJUU01061317.1:10231-32084 GCA_002080025.1 Modiolus philippinarum
TTTTTTTTCAAAATTAACATTATTTTTTGGGACAGAAAGCCTCATTCAGAAAAAATTTTTTTTCATCATTTTGGCAGCCAAAATATTTTTTTTCACATAAAATCAGATCCAAAATATTTTTTTAGAAAAAAAAACCATAGATCCCCCTTCTTTTCAAGTTAAATGGTCGGTCCCTAAAAGACAAAACAAAACATAAAAAAGTCCTATCGACCTTACTGTACAAGTCAAATCTGTATTCAAATTATTCACCTTGGGGCAAAACCATGGCAGGTCTAACGAATGATTTTTTTAAAATGAATACGAGATTGATAGTTGTCTTTATGTAAGTGTGACCTTTTGTGGAAAAAAACACCAGTATGATTTGGTCAGTCAAAAAATGGTGATAGCCTATGATTTTAATGTTACCAATTCATTGTTTTAAGCGTAAGGCGTAACTCAAAAGAGAGAAATTTATAGAATTACAAAAAAGACATTTATACCCAAAGTTTTACAATCTTTCCCTGTTTTGATCCCCACACCTGCATTTTTATGCGTTTTAGCCTAAATGTCTGGCTGTATGGTGTATTTTTCAAGCCATTCTTAATCTAAGAATTGATTTTTGATTAACACGTCAAGGTAAGGAAATTGTTTTGTTATACAATGATAAAGTTACATTTGATTTAGTCTGCAGCAAAATGAAAAAAAATCGAAAAGATACGAGTGCTGTCCTTATGTTCTGTCCCTTTTTTTCACGAAAAACTTGATACAAAATAATTCATTTTAAACAATTTAATTTGTCGAGCACTTACTGTTTTTGTCTCGCCTGCGACGAAAGCGAGACATATGCGTACAAAGTTTGGCGGCGGCGGCGTAAACTCATGTTAAGTTTTTGTGGTTAGGTCATTTTCTCAGTAGCTATAAGTGGAAGGTCAATGAAATTTGGTATATAGGTTGGTCTTGAGTAGTACATGACAGTCTGCTATATGGCTTTTGTCTGTGACCTCATTTTCACGGTCCAATTAACATGTAAAATTTTTGTGTTTACCTCAGTTTCTAAGTAACTATAAGTGGTAGGTCAATGATATTTGGTAAAAAGGTTGGTCTTAGGTAGTACATGGCAGTCTGGCACATGGCTTTTGTCATTGACCTCAATTTCACGGTCTAGTGAACATGTTAAGTTTTTGTGATTAGGTTATTTTCTCAGTAACTATAAGTGGTAAGTCAATGATATTTGGTATATAATTTGTCTTGAGTAGTACATGACAATCTGCTATATGGCTTTTGTCTATGACCTCAATTTTACGGTCCAATGAACATGTAAAGTTTTTTGCTTACTTTAGTTTCTCAGTAACTATAAGTGGTAAGTCAGTGATATTTGGTATTCAGGTTTGTCTTGAGTAGTACACGGCAGTCTGCTATATGGCTTTCGTCTATGACCTCAATTTCACGGTCCAATGAACATGTAAAGTTTTTTTGCTTACTTTAGTTTCTCAGTAACAATAAATGGTAGGTCAATGATATTGGTAAGAAGGCTGGTATTTGGTAGTAGATGACAGTCTGGCTTATGACTTTTGTCCTTGGCCTCAATTTCACGGTCTAGTGAACATGTTAAAGTTTTCTGATTGGGTAATTTTCTCAGTAACTAAATGTGGTAGGTCAATGATATTTGTTATATAGGTTGGTCTTGGGTAGTACATGACAGTTTGCTATATGACTTTTGTCTGTGACCCCAATTTCACGGTCCAGTGATCATGTCAAATGTACACACTCATATCATGGAAAGAAAATAGGGGCTAGTTTGCAAGAATTTCATCNTGTTTTGTCTAATGTACGGTCAATAATATTTGGTATTTGGGTTTTTCTTAGATGGAACATGACAGCCTACTATTTTGCTTTAGCCCTTGACCTCATTTTCATGGTCTAATGAACATGTTTGGTTTTTCAGTATCTATTAGTGGTAGGTCACTGATATTTTCGTTTTGGGTGAATCATGACAGTCTGCTTTATTGCCTTTGTCACTTACCTTAATTTCACAGTCTAGTGAACATGTTAAGTTTTCTGACTTTTATGACACTAGGTCTAATTGAACAGATGCAAGCAAAATATCTTGTCGATATCCCCTATTACGTAAAGAATGTAAGTTACGTCCCACCTTTTCTGCACCCTTAGGTCGCTTTCAGGAGGTTACTGGCGTAAACAACGTAACGGACAAGAAACTTGTGTCGAATTTGTTCAATTACTGGACATGATAGAAATTTTCTCTGTATTTGAAAACAACTTTTAAGTGACATAAGAATTTCAAATTGTTTTGAAATAATAAGGTAGCAACAAGATGGCACAGTCATATTGGGGATCACAGACTGAATAAGAATTAGAAAAAAATAGTTCCCGGTAATTACGATAATTTGTCAAATCTCAAAAGGGACAGTTCTTCTTCAACCTTGAACTTTAAAATGTAAAAAAAAAATAATAAGCACGATTTGAGAAATCATCGTAAAAACGTGAAGCCAGCCTGAAGGGTTACAAACTAATTTATCAACCACATTCTAGGTAGAAACATCATACATTGTGTAATAACATCAGATTCAAAGTATTGATTATCATGTTGTACGTTTTTATTTTATTTTCGAGAAATTAGTCCTGGTATCACGCCCACCAACTACAAGTAATTTCTGTGTTTACTAAGGTATGGGAAATTGGATGACAGAACATAAATATATGGAAATATAAAAGTTGAAAAATTTATTTCTTTTTCCCCTTTTTAGCTCACCGAGCTTAAAAGGCCATGTGTGCTTTTGCCATCACTATGCATCCGTCTGTCTGTCAACAATATCTAAAATCTGATCTAAAACCACAGGGCCAAATGAAACCAAACCACTAGGGTGTGGTTTCTCAAAATTGTGTTGGAGTAGTCGGCAAGTCAAACAACATGGCTGCTGTTACTAAAAAGAACATAGGTGTAATTTGATGTTTTTAGAAATTACTCAAAAACCGTTACAGATATCAGAAATATGACTCAAGTAAAAATGATCAGCATAGCAAAATCTGCCTGCCTTACAATTTTGAAGAAAATTCGAAAACCCGTCTTAGAGATATTGCCACTTTTCCGTAAAATTTTCGAAATTTTATATTTTTATAGGAAAAACTATAACAGATAGTAGTCAACTTGAAATTGCAAAAATGTTTATCATACCAAGATCTATCCCTATGGAAATTAATACCCATATTGGAGTTATTGCCTTTTATTTGTCAATTTTTCGTATGAATTTTAAACATCGTTCGTCATCAATTCCAAAAATCTTTTCCTCTGAAACAGCTGGGTCATTTGTAACCAAAGTCGGCCAGAATTATTACCAGGGTATGCAGTTTCAAAATTATGTTCGATTAGTCTGAAGACCAAACAACATGGCCGCTGATACTAAAAATAGAACATAGAGGTAAATAACTCAAAAACAGATATAAAAAATCTGACATGTGTAAAAATGATCGGTATAGCAATATCTAACTGTCCTGCAATTTTGAAGAAAATTTTAAAAAAAACTGTCATGGAATTCTTGCTGCTTTTCCATAAAATTTTCAAAATTGATATATATTTTTTTATTTTATTAGATATACTACAACCGATAGGAGTCAACTTGAAATTGCAAAAATGTTCAGCATAGAAAAATAAGTTCTGGAAATTTTGAAGAAAATCTAAGTACAAATGCTGAAGTTCTTGCCCTTTATTTGTCAAATTTTCGTAATTTTATACATTGCCCTATATTTCAAACACGATTTGAGATAGAGATTTAGTTTGAGCAGCAAAAGCGTTCAGCTTATCAAGAACTACAATTTCTACATATGTTCAACAGGTTCGCATCTTATCCAGATGGCCGCCACAGGGGAACAAAGTTTAACATAGGGTCGTATTGGAAAATGTTGTAAATTGTTTCCTCTTGAAAACTGTTTTATACATCAGGTTGATACATCAGGTTGATATTAAATAGGCATGGTAACATAATTGTCATCAAACAAATGTATAATTTTAGAACCGATCATAAAGCCAAGATGGCCGCCACTGCCGATCTTAATTTTACATTGGACCCTATGTTAATTCTTGAAAATCATCCTAAACAACAAGTTGATATTAATTGGGCATTGTAACGTGATGGTCATTTAACAAATGTATGATATTAGTACCGATTACAAATTAAAGATGGCCGCCAAGGCAAATCATAGTTTTACATTTGACTATATGGGAAACTGTTGTAAATTGATAGTTCTTGAAAACCGTTTCATATATCCAGTTGATATTAACAAGGCATGCTAGGTTGATGATCATCTACCAAATTTTATATATTTGTTCCAATCAGAAATTGAACCAGATGCTGACATGTGAGCCTGTATCACTCAACTGGTAACTACTACTTAAATAAGATTTCCCACAGGTTTTAACAATTAATCTGAAGTCAGTAATCTGGTAGATTACGGTCATGTTAAATTTCCTATTTAATTTTAGTCTGATGTTTGAAACTGTTTTCAAGAAATAACAATTTAAAACATTTTCCCATAAAGTTTTATGTTAAACAGTGGCGACCTATTTAGATATCTGCTTGTTACTGATATTCAACATTTTGTAAATAACCATCCAGTTACCATGACTAGTTAATATCAACTTGATATATTAAATGCTTTTCAAGGAATAGCAATTTACAACATTTTCCCATAGGGTTTAATGTTAAACTATGATCTGCAGCTGCAGCCATCTTGGATCTATGATAAGTACTAAAATCATACATTTGTTTTCAAGAATTAACAATTCACAGCATTTTTCATAGGGTCCTCTATTGAAACTATGTTCCCCGGTGGTGGCCATTTTAGATATTATTGGTACATATATGCAGAATATGGAGGATGACCATCATGTTACCATACATAGTTAATATCAACTTGACATGTGAAAGGATTTTCAAAAATTAGAAATTTACAACATTTTCCCATAGGGTCCAATGTTAAACTAAGATCTGCAGTGGCGGCCATCTTGGATTATGATGGGAACTAAAATCCTACATTTGTGGAATAAACATCATGCTGCAATGCCTAGTTAATATTTAACTTGATGTAATAAACGGTTTTTAAGAAATAAAAATTTACAAAATTGTCCAATATGGTCCTATGTTAAACTATATTCCCCGGAGTCGGCTAAGTTTGATGAGACGTGAACCTGTTGAACATGTGTAGAAATTGTAGCTTTTGATAAACTGAACACTTGCTATTCAAACTTAACATATCTCATAACGTTTTTGAAATAAAATGCAAAATGTATAAAATTACGAAAATTTAACAAATAAAGGGCAATTACTCCTACATTGGTATTTAGATTTCCTTCAACGTTTCCAGGTTGATAGATCTCGGTATGCTTAACATTTTTACAATTTAAAGTTGGCCTCTAGCTGTTATAGTTTTCGTAATAAAAAATAAAATATAATAAAATTTTGAAAATTGTACCGAAAAGGGGCAAAAACTCCTAGACGATTTTTCGGATTTTCTTTAAAATTGCAGAGCAGGTAGATCCTGCAATGCTGATCATTTTTACCCAGTCAGATTTTTGATGTCTGTAACGGTGTTTCATAAATTTGTGAAAAACAGCAGTTTACCCCTATGTTCTATTTTTTAGCAGCTGCCGCCATTTTTTTGGTCTTCTGACTAAGCAAACACAATTTTGAAACATACCCTGATGTTGGTTAAGGCTAAGTTTGGTTACAATTGGTCAAGTGGTTATAGAGGAGAAAAATTTTGAAATTGATGACAAAAAGTATAAAATTGCGAACATTTGACCAATAAAGGGCAATATAACTCCTATATTGGTATTTGATTTTATTCAAAATTACCAGGTCCTGATATGCTGAACATTTTTGCTCTCTAGCTGTTATGGTTTTTTAAATAAAAAATAGAGTATCAAAATCTCATATGGCCTTTTAGGCAAAGTGAGTCAAAAAAGGCCACCATGGGTGAATACAGTTTAACATATAAGTTTATGGGAAAATGTTGTAAATTGTTATGTCTGGAAAACCATTTCATTCAACAAATTTATAGTAACTAGGCATTTTAACATGACAGTTATTTACCAAATGAATGATTTTACTAGCATTTTGCTGTCACCCCAGATTAATAATTAAATCTTATGCGAAAATCTTATTTGAACGATAGGCACCAGGTGAGCGAAACAGCTACATATATGAGCCTCTGGTTTTAAAGGATGGTCACCCACAAATGTTTTTATTTATAAGAACATTAACAGTAATAGTTTAAGCAATTTAAAAAAATATACCAGACAGCATGTGTTCGTTTTTTACATACAGGCTTGCAAGATTCAGTGAACTTTGGTAGGAAACCGAACACCTTTTTAATTTTCATTGCTTTTAAATTAAGAATCATGAAGAGACAACGGTAGGATATCAAGAATTTCATCATGTTTTGTCAAATGTACACACTCATATCATGGAAAGAAAATAGGGGCTAGTTTGCAAGAATTTCATCATATTTTGTCAAATATACACACTCATATCATGGAAAGAAAATAGGGTCTAGTTTGCAAGAATTTCACCATATTTTGTCAAATGTACACACTCATATCATGGAAAGAAAATAGGGGCTAGTTTGCAAGAATTTCATCTTGTTTTGTCATATGTACAAACTCGTATCATGGAAAGAAAATAGGGGCTAGTTTGCAAGAATTTCATCATATTTTGTCAAATGTACACAATCATATCATGGAAAGAAAATAGGGACTAGTTTGCAAGAATTTCATCATATTTTGTCAAATGTACACACTCATATCATGGAAAGAAAATAGGGGCTTATTTGCAAGAATTTCATCTTGTTTTGTCAAATGTACACACTCATATCATGGAAAGAAAATAGGGGCTAGTTTGCAAGGATTTCATCATATTTTGTCAAATGTACACAATCATATCATGGAAAGAAAATAGGGGCTAGTTTGCAAGAATTTCATCATATTTTGTCAAATGTACACACTCATAGCATGGAAAGAAAATAGGGGCTAGTTTGCAAGAATTTCATCATATTTTGTCCAATGTACACAATCGTACTATGGAAAGAAAATAAGGGCCAGGTTGCAAAAATTCCTCATACATCAGTTTGGTCGGTAAATTAGAGAATTCGAAAATTCTGACATCAGATTGCAAACCTAAAGAGTTACCAAGTTTAATTGTAGATATTTTTTTTCAAGTTAGCTTCATTAGAGTTGTCAACAAATCGACAAGTAAAGTTACACAATAAATGACGTATAAAGTTAAAGAAGTAGTGCTTTGTAAAGAAATACATGATGTGATCTTGCTTCTGATTGGTGTAGATTGATGACTGTTGAATACTATATTGTCATTTATGTGGATATAAATTGCTGTTTTTTTAATTTAGATTTTGGAAATTTCTTCTTTCCCATTTTGCCTCTGTATTTGTTCGCCGATTAATTTTTGTTGTTACTGCAATTATATCAACAACATCTCAACTTTTCGTTAAAAAATGAAATTTGATGAAGCCGTACAAAATTCTGGTCTACGGTTGTTCGTCGTTAGAAGGTTAGAGTAAACTTTTTCCAGTTGTTTGAAGAATGCTGTGTTTAACAATGCTCATTTCGATCCATATTGGAGTTTCTACTTTTGAAATCATTACTTCTTTGCCAGAAATATTCTTTCTACCGTTTAAATATATTTTATTTATTAACTCGATATTGTTTATGTATACAACATAATGCAAATTCAATTTCTAATGGCCGACAAAACAAGACATTACACAAACCAGAGGCTCCCAGGAGCCTGTATCGCTCACCTGGCTTTCAGTTGCCACAATCAAGGTAACATTGTAAGTTATACAGTTGATCTTCAGTTTCTCAAACTTTCGTAGCTTAAACACCTCCAATATCTTGAACCGTTTTTAAAGTCTGATCATGTTTTACTATATTTCTTTGTTGGGCTTTCTTGACAAAAACGTTCTTGCTAAGGACCACTTTCGACACCAGTTTTGAAGTCGAGATGTCATTTTGTAAATGGCAGTCAACAAACAATTTTCAACATCGGTTTTGAATATCTACTTTGAAATCAAATTTCATTGAAATCGGACAATGTTGAATTTCCCCACCTTTTTTGGCGGCCATTTTAAAAATGGCGGTCAGCGAACAATTTTATGTCATTGAAATCGAACGTTGAATTTTCCCGCCTTTTTTGGTGGTCATTTTGAAAATGGCGGTCAACAAACAATTTTCAACACCGGTTTTGAAGTCGCACCATCAATATCTATTTGGAAACCAAATTTCATTGAAATCGGACAATGTTGAATTTTCCCGCCTTTTTTGTCGGCCATTTTGAAAATAGCCGTCAAGGAACAATTTTCAACATCAGTTTTGAAGTCGCCACAGCATGGCAAACATTTCAACAATTACACTTAACCTTCATCTTCTATAGTTTTGGAAATAAAAGATGAAAAATACGAAAATTTAAAATTTCGGTGAAAAAGGGCAATAACTCCTACCACGGTTTATGGATTTTCTTCAAAATTTCAGGGTGGGTAGATCTTGATATGCTGAACATGGTTGCAATTAACACTTGACCTCTATCTGTTATACTTTTTGAAAATGCGACGGACGCTTAGTGATGGCAATAGCTCACCTGGCCTTTTAGGCCAGGTGAGCTAAAAAGAAGCAGGCGTTTATGGTAGTTCGAGCCTAATAAAAATATCAGACAGATTTTTTTTTTCATTTTAAGATATTTTGTAGGTCTTACCTTATATATATTCCAAAAATGAAATAAAAATGATATGTCACTGATCACCTTTTCCTGCTATCTGACTTTGAAAATCAGGCAAAATAGTATTTTTTCAGCAATATTGACAAATAATATATAAGGAACTGCGAGAACATTCTTATTGATTAGCTTTCATATAAAATAACTATCAGATGGATTTTTAATTTTTTTGATATTTCAGAGATATACTCTTCAGCTATTGTTGAGCTGAAAAAAATCTATATGTCACAGTTTGATTCAGAGAGATATCTTATAAAGTTTACAAAATAGACAATTTTTATGGGGAAAAGGGAGCTAAATATAATTCGCGGGAAAGTGTATGTCAATATATTATGATACATGATATATGATGTTACAATTAAAAGGCCAATAAAGGAAAATTCTGGTTTGAAAATCAAGTCAATTCCGCATCCGGCTCGTGCTTGGCAATATGCTCCAATAGAATGCGCCCTGTATTAATATTAGTGTCGATCTACCTCAAAATGATTCCTTTAAGATTATCAGCGGAAACCTTTGTTTAACAATCTCAGATTAACTTCGGTATTATGTAATTTAAATCAATGGTCAAAACATGTGTTTTATACATTCCAGAAGAAACGGAAAGCTGAACTTAGTCCTAATGACTATTAAGATGTCAAATAAATCCATTAGTGTTCTTTTTGTCAAGGCAAAATTTATATTGATGGGACCTTACTTGTAAAAATGCCAGTGAGAAAATTTATCGAAAAAAATTGTTTTGATTAGGTAACCACTTCGCAAAAACTATATGCATTCGTAGTAGTTGGGAAAAAATTATACCTGATGTTTTTCTTCAATATTTGACCATGATAGAAACATAAGTTTATAATGTTGAACTTTGAAATATGTGTTTCATGAAAATTTTATCCTTGTGTTTAGTAGTTTAGAGTTATGAGTTTGAAAATTGTAGCACTTTTTCAGATTTACAAGAATTACCGACCAACTATAATAATGGAGACTCTTCAAGGCGTATTTGGCGGCTATTAACTGTGAACTATCACGATGAAGATCATATTGTTCCTTGTTTTTTGGTTTCACATATTCAGTCCAACATTGCAGTCTGTAAGCTGCAATTACAGAAAACCAATTCATAATGGATTAAATCCTTACCGCTTTGTCAAGGACCTATTCGAATATAAACGGGAAAATCAGGAGAGTTTCACTTCATACTATGGCAAAAAGTGTCGTATAGTGAAACTGTCACTTTTTCTGAGGCATGGTTCACGGACTCCGTTCCTATTTGAGATCAGAAATATGACAAATTTGCATATGAAACTAAAACAAAACCGACAAGTATCGCACAGACATCCATTTCTCAGAGAATGGACGAACCCATTTCCAGAGAGCATTCCTTATACACAGTTAGAAGCAGGAGAGGAGGAACAAAGACTTCTTGCGAAACGATTTGGAACTGTTTTCAGAGATCTATTTGAAGGAAATTTTCATCGCATAAAATATACAATATCAACAGCAAATGTAACGGAACAAAGTTATGTTGTATTTTATGAAAGCTTGAAAAATTTGTTTCGGTCTAACATGCCTCGTCCACCAGCTGAGATAAACGACATGAAACTATATTTCTATACCATTTGTAATAGGCTTGAACGTCTGGATGAAACAGCACGATATCAACAAAACATTTTCCGAGATGGAAAAGAGGTTAGACATGTTGTGGAAAAAGTGAGAATGAACCTGGGTACAAATCACATTACAACAGGTAAGATCTGTACGGGTATCAAGGTAAAGGTACTATTTTTATTTCATTGAGAATCATGACATTTTTTCACACTCTGCCATCTATTTATAAAAATTAAAATAACGTGGTAATTTAATATGATTTTGTTGTCTGGTAAAAGTTGTCACTACATTGCATTCCAACATTTAATGTTAAAAATCGAGAGAGAATTGCAGCTTATAGGTTACAATAAAGCATTAATTTTCCCATAGGGGACAATAATAACGATCCTTGTATATAGAATTCACCAAATTAATTTTTATCCCAGAATATTTAATTACTGAAGTTCATTACCCGACAAAACTTTCGGCAAGAAAAAAAGAACGGGCTTCCCATTGTTTTTCTCGCAGTAATTTTCGGTTTTTAGTGACCACCGTCAATTTCGCACAAAATCACCACTAAATATAGCCATTGAAATCAACGTTCCCATATATGACAGATCAAGAATAAAAACAATACTTTATTTTGTTAACATTACCATGCTAAAGTAGTTTCAGATAAGACACGTAATTCATATATATTTACAAGCAATCACAGCTAGCCATGTTTTGAAATCTCTTCATAAAAGGGATGCGCCCATATCGTCTAATGGTTTATTGTAACCTTAAAGCTTTTAACATGTTCAAGCTACCGACACATATTGCATAGAAATCGTGTTGAACCTGGAGACGTTATTACATTGTATACAATTACAATCAGGCACCACCACATGGTAATGCCCGGGCACTATGGCATGTTCATTCCGCTAATCATTTAAACATAAATTAATGAATACCACGTGGAAGGGCTTCAGTCATTAAGAAATCAGCAATAAAACAAAATATTCACTTGCAACAAAACGTAGCTCCACATTTTCAAATTTTGACATATAACTTATGTCTCTTCAGTGCAGGTGAAAATTAGCGTGTGGAAGACATATAAATAATAAAACGATTTTAAAATGTTAAAATGTTATATATTTTGTTTTTTAGATGAAGTAATAGTTATGCAGCAGATATGTGCATTTGAGATGATGCTGTTTAACAGACCACATTGGTGTAGATTTTTTGACATAGAGGATCTTCTTGTTATTGATTACCTTGACGACATATTGGTATTTTATTAGTGTTTATAACATACTTAGCACAGATATGTTTGGTTTTGCATGTGCAATATAGTCAGACGTTAACTTCAGAACTGTCGTATGATCACTTTAAGAAATGCTCTTCCGGATGACCTTTTTTGGAACTGTTCTTAGCTTAGAAAATCACCACTTTTATGACCACTTTTAGAACTGCTCTGTCTTATAACCATCTTTAGAACTGCCCTATTTCATGGCCGCTTTTAGAACTGATACTGCATTAGTAAGGTGAGCTGCAAAGGTAGAATATATTTCGAATGCCAACAGTGATGAAAATCATCTTAATAAACCTGTAAGCATCGGAAAATCCAATAAGGTCTACGGCTTGATTTGAACTCCTGCTTTGTTGTCATCTATGGCAACACCGCCTGCAGTATGTCCAGCAATCTAGACCACGCGGCCACCAAGACTATATAAAACATAGAAATTTCGGTAACGTGTTACCGATTCTTACAGGTTTAAAAACATGATTATCA
This sequence comes from Modiolus philippinarum, assembly GCA_002080025.1. Taxonomy (NCBI): domain Eukaryota; kingdom Metazoa; phylum Mollusca; class Bivalvia; order Mytilida; family Modiolidae; genus Modiolus; species Modiolus philippinarum. The sequence goes on from MJUU01061317.1 coordinate 22,361, forward strand.
TCCCTGTTGACATTCGGAATCATATATTCTAACTTTACAGCCCACCTTTCTAATGCATTATCATTAATATTATATAAAGCTGCATGCAATGCTTTTATCTATATAACTAAGAAAATGACCGTTTATAAGCATTTCTAGAACTTGGACTTTACAGGGATGAGTGGTTATGTCTGTACCTAACTTAAGATGAGTGATAGGCTTGAAAAGGAAAGCACGGTACATCCTACAATGCCTAAGCTTTACTCCTTGAAATACGTGTACAGCATAACTAAATTTACCGTTTATTATGCAACTTTGATATTTTTGTATCTTTAGACAAAATATCGTATCATAAATACATACACAAGCCAAGAGATACTCGATGCAAAACGTTAATATAAATGGGGAAAGCCAAGTTATCGACAGAGAAGAAGTAGATGAAGATCGGACTTGAAAAGGGAGATACGGTCAAACTCACCATACAAAAGCTTAAGTCTAAATATCAAATTAATATTACATGCACAAGACATGGAATCATAAAAGTTTAGATTTGGCCACAGTGGATAAAACAGAGATTTAAACAAACAAAAGTAAATGAACGCTTCAAACAAAATACTAAATTATTACTATGTAGACAAGCGAAGTAATCCTAGAAAAATCTCAGTTTATTGCTACAGTGGGAAAAAGGTATCGACAGATAGGAAGTGAATGAGTGTCAGGAACACTGTATAACTCTCCATACAGAAGGTTCAAACCAAAAATCAAATCATTACTACATCCACAAGCGGAGAAATCCTTGAAGAAAAAATTCAATTTATGGCTAACATGAGGATAAACAAAGTTATTAACATCAAAAAGTAGTGACTGACGAACTTGAAAAGAGGAGGCATGGTTCACCTCATCTTTTCAAAGCATCAGACCAAATCAACACAAGCATAGATATCAATGATGAAAGGAGTATCGGATGGAAGTACCAATACACAGATGTGCTAACAGACCAGAGGGACATAGGCATAATGACAAGGTTTAAACAGTATACTCCTCTTTCCTTCGGAGGGGGTATAATTTCGAAAATTTCAGGAGGGTTGTTTCTACGGAAAATCAATTTCCTTTCAAGTGTATAACAGAATGGTAATCCTTTTAAATAATAATAATTTTTGTGTTTTCTTAAAAGATCTGATTACAGTTTTATGTTAGTGGGGTTAAAACAAAATTACAGAAATGTCAAGAGAAATATTCATCCAAGTACTAATTGTAAAAATAAATCCTAAATACTATTCGAACCGAAACTTCAAAATTATCAACAAGGAACTGCTGCCTATAAAATAACTTTTTATGATCGTATGGGACTATTTTTAAAAAAATTCAAGGCCCTAATTAATATGGCGGTTATTGAGATAACTATGCCTAAGAGAAGGGTAAAGTAAGCGAATCATCAGCCTAAAACGAATAAAACAAGGACAACCGTAACATGTGAAAAACATAACATGAGAACACACAGAAAAGAAAAATGAAGACATAATGTACATATACAAAAATTAACAACACAGACCCAATAAAAACCATGGGTAAGATCAGAAAGTCTGCATAACTGGAGGTAGCTCTCACGTAACGAATCAACGGTGAAACATATACTCCGTAAAAAAGAGATAAGTTGGAATATTACTGTCCATGTTAGGGAATTTAATTATTTTGAAACAAGTATTCCCCTTTGACGTAACTTTTAGTACTGAGATGAACAAAATCGAGATGTAAGTCCCAAAAAGGTGTAGACGTTTCGGTTTCTATTGTATCTTTTATTCTGAATGATATATTGATAGTATCCATTTAGCAAAAGATACGTTATTAATAGAAAGAACACCATGAATGTATCTATGTGATGTAATGTATAGAAAGAAAAAGTCATTAGGACACAAAGTGGCGGATATATCAGGTTGAGTTATACAAGGTGAAAGTATGAAGAATAAAGGAGACAATGATAAAAAAGGTTACCTCAAATAAATCATACAGAAAAACTGATTTAATTTCTTTAGAAATTTGTATAAAACATAGGATTAGCTATGTACATGTATATTTATATTTTTTGTTCAAATTCTTCAATATAGACTTAATATAGGGACTCAAAGCAAATAACTAAATGCCTTCTATTACAGCGTTACTGGAAAAGAGGAGGTGGATTTCCTATCAATTCCCAAGTGTCCTGTCCCTTTACCAGCGATTTGTTTCAAGCATTTGATTATTTCATAGAACATAAGAATTTACAAAACAGGTGAGTTCCCATAGTCTAATCAGCACGTTAGTACTCATATACATTGTCAGTTTATTTTTTTATGTAATAGTAGTAGTAATAGCAAATATACATTTTTTTTTCTGTCAGTAATCAATTGCGAATCATTTTTCACGGTTTCTACTGTTACTTACATTCTGTATACTTTTCATGATTTTCAGATGATTTTCAGATTACTCATTAAGTTTTTGTTTTAATAAAAAAAAATATGAGATCCCCGTATTGCCGTTTGATTGGGTTTGTTTATGTTTTTTTTGTAATTCTTTATTTAAAAAAAAACAAAAAAAACATTAGTGTTATAATAACAAAGTAAGTGGGTTTGTTTATGTTGTTATTACCATATGTTTGTATTTACTATATTTGAATTTTCTTGGCCCTATGAATGTATATTGCAAATAAATTATTATTTTATTTCTGTTAAATGCTCGCTGATTCTACATATATTCTTACATGACGTGTCTTTTAGAGGTTCACAAAGGGTGTAAAAAGTGATAAACGTATTAGCAGTAGGCGAAAAAGAAGACGTCATGTAATACTTTTCAAAATTACTACCACCACAAGAAAAGATTTTGTCATTGTGACGGCTTGAAAAAAAGTGACTATGTCAGCTGACGTCACGCTCAAAGAACACAATTAATTTATTCTGGTGTAATGTTTACATTTTTTTTTCAATTAAGTGGTGCATTTAATTACTGGAGAGACAAATATGTCATCAATTACGGACAACCTTAGATCTCATCAATACGAAAAATGCATCGATTATTACATAAATGACCAGTCTGGTGTAAAATAATGCTATTCTGCAGTGACAGTGAATTATTGCATTTGTCTTGGTCCTGGATACAGTTCTCACATTACGGGTGATGCATAAGTTAGCGGAAATAGGTGAAATTAGGCATTGAGCTTAAATCCTAGGCATTAAGTTAATGCCTAGTCATCAGACCTAAAACCTAAAATGAGTTTGGCATTCAGCTTAATGTCTACGAGTTAGGTCTAATGCCTGACATTTTTCCAGGAAAATTATTCTTATTGCCAGTCATACTTCTCACGGACTCATATCTCAGATACATGGATGTGTCTTTTATCAGATTTCGAGACTTGATTTTCGTTAAGCTATGCCTTCTTGTACAGTTGAAATTTGATAGTTCAAACTGCAATAATGCCAACACCTACCTAGCTCAAACTTTTATCAGTATATCCTTTGGAGTTCGAGCTATCAAAGTTTAGCTATATTTGAGTAAGTCATCCCTTCAAACCACATTAATTCGATGTAAATATCTAAACTTAATGAATATAATATGCTTTTGTTTGCAGACTCGATGTTGCAGATATTAATATTGCGCATGGTTTCACTTTACTTCCAACCTACACCGCTTTCGGATTGTTCCAAGATCAACAGCCGTTTCTTGCTTCAAATTATGAAACAAACAGGAACCGCTTGTTCAGGGTTGGTGAAATAGCTCCAATGTCTGCGAACTTGGCTATTGGACTTTACAAGTGTGGTGATCAATATGAAGATTATGTCGTGAAGATGTTTGTCAACGAAGAATCAGTAGTCATTCCAAAATGTGGTTGTAAAGTCTGCCCATATCATATCTTTAGATCGGTGTATAATTCACTGTCAAGTGACTTTTGTGATTTTGACAGACTTTGCGAAAATCAAAACAAATAAAATTTGCATACAGTTATGTATGTATTTTACTTGTTTATTTACTGTTATAAATAATTCATTGTCAAAATGTAAAATTAAAAAGACCAAATTTCAGATAAAGTAGAAAATTCGGAAATTAAATGTAAAAATTCGGAAGAAAAAAGGAAACCTTGCCTTGTCAAAGTCTAAAGAGGACCGGGAAATAATCCGAAATAAATGTGTCTTTTAATGCAGTGTGGAGTTGGTCAAATAATTCCCCGAATAATAGATATATGCTCTTTATTTTTCTTAGATATGGTGTACTTGTACATGAGATATCTCATGTGTATGCTCTGTTCAATTACAATTATCTTAATTTATGTAATATTTTACGAAAGGAAATGGAGTAAATGAACATGAGACCATAAAACATATGTTTACTCCAACTGAAAGAATTTTAATGATCTGTATGGCCATATCGGAAATTAAATCCTCATCAGCAGCACTTGAACCCAAACATAGAAAATCCATGATTTCAAAAAATGTATAAAACGCATAAAACAAAACGAAATCCTAATAATTAGTAATATCAAATATAGGTAAGGACAAAACTACGATGGAGGGAGTTAAACCTTATGTTTTAGAATTTACATAAATTTAGATAATAGTAATTGAACAAAGTGTACACATGAGATATTATCTCATGTACAAGTACACAATATCTAAGAAAAATAAAGAGCATACATCTCTAACGTGGGAATTGTTTTACCAACTCCACACTGCATTAAAAGACAAACTCCTGTATTAAATATTTTACGAAAGGGTATGGAGTAAATGAACATGAGACCATAACACATGTTTACTCCGACTGCAATAATTTTTATGAGCTGTATAGCCATAAAATTCTAAACCTAAGGATTAACTCCCTCCATCGTAGTTTTGTCCGTAGCTATATTTGACATTCCGGATTATTTAGATTTCGTTTGGTTTCATGCGTTTTAAACATTTTTTGAAATTATGGATTTCCTATGTTTGGGTTTTAGTGCTGCTGATAAGGAATTAATTTCCGAAATAGCCATACAAATCATTATAATTATTGCAGTTGGAGTTAACATATGTGTTATGGTCTCATGTTCATTTACTTCATATCTTTTCGTAAAATATTCAATACAGAAGTTTGTCTTTTGAAGCAGTGTGGAGTTTGTAAAACAATTTTCCGTGTTATAGATGTATGCTTTTTTATTTTTCTTTTGACACTGAATTATTTATAACAGTGTACTTGTACATGAGATAATATCTTATGTGTACACTTTGTTCAATAACTATTATCTAAATTTATGTAAATTCTAAAACCTAAGGATTAACTCCCTCCATCGTAGTTTTGTCCGTAGCTATATTTGACATTACTATTCTGATTTCGTCAAGTTTTATGGGTTTCAAACATTTTTTGAAATTATTGATTTCCTATGTTTGGGTTCTAGTGCTGCTGATGAGGAATTAATTTCCGAAATGGCCATACAGCTCATTATAATTATTGCAGTTATTGAGTTAAAATATGTGTTATGGTCTCAAGTTCATTTACTCCATATCTTTTAGTAAAATATCTTTACATGAAAGTATTATCAATCGACATGTCTAATATAAAAAAGAAAAAAATACTTGACCTTTTCTATATCATCACAGTTATGATCCCAAGACTACCGCATCAGCACACGGTATCAGCTGAGGGACGTCCAGTGCTGATATGGAACGAAAACCCTTTATCAACCCTGGCTGATGTGGCAACACCCTAGGGGATATCTTTGGCTTGGTTATGTCATGCTAGCGGAGGGTCTCCTGGACAAAATTATAATTTTTACAGTATCTGAGTTTATTTCAGCCTTATCCGATGCTCATTGTTGGTTGAAATGGACTTTGTCATCTAAATATAGCAAGACACAAGTTTAAGCTGGTGTTGAATTTTTGGCACTCCTAATTTTATTTGGTAAGATGACTTGTCCGAAAAATTCCAACTTGCGCTATTTAGGAAAATTGATTGATTTTAGTAAATAAAACATTGATGGAATAAATGTCTCAGTAAATGAGAGAGAGCTGTGACTTGCTGATATAATTTTATCAGCAGTCAACGCCGCTCTTAAGAAAAAGAAAAGTATTAAATTATCTTTTGCTCCTGAACACAAGAAATGGTATGATATGGATTTGAAAACAATCTAAGAAAAAAATGTTTTTTTTTCTATTCAAAATTGGCACATGATAATATAGAGAGGAAAAAACTACTACCAATCAAATAGAGAATATAAAACCAAGGAAGTTTTAAAATGTAGAAAACCTAAATGAAGATAATCTTAACTTATATTAGGGGGTTTGAAAACTATCTGAAAGAATAATAAAGATCAAACTGTTTAACTCTCTGTGTTGATATCTCACCTCAAAAGACTAAATTTACTCCAGATCCTTTCAATTTGAAATAATGTTAAAATGGATTTAAAAGATCTCCTGAAAGACCTTGACACTCTGGAAAACCAAAAGTTTTTAATGAAACACAAAAGATGCAGTTTCTAAGGTTTTCTCTTAATTAAGGTAAAATAAATCACCAGGCCTTGATAAGGGGACGACCATTTGATTTTCAGGGGGAGGCTTGGGCGATTTTTCCCAGAAAATTTATTTATTTTCATAAAAATCTCAAACAAATGATTTATTTTCACCAATTGACACATCAAACTATTCATTTGCATCAAAAACAAAAAAAAATCTTCAAATCAAAATTAAATTAATTATTTTCACATTAAGTGGGATTATAATATTTATTTTCACAAAAACCAAGATTAAATTATTCATTTACCAAATCGACAACCCCCCACTGAATATCAAATGGTCATCCCTAAAGCTGAAAAGGGGGCGAAACATATAATCGAATCCCCGCTTTTCTTAGGCTTTTAATGCTTCTTTTTCAAGCGGTTGCTACCCAAACATTGACAGATGGATACATTACACCCCTACTTCAGAGGGAACAAATAATTATAATGGTATTGCAGTAACTAGTGCTAAAGGTAAATATTAACAGTGTCCTGGACAGACCATATGTTTATATTGAAATGTATTATTGACGAGTACTGCCAATACAAGAATGGCAGGATGTATGCCTGGTGTGTTGATTTCAAAATGCTTTTGGCTTTAAATTGAACTTCTTAAAGTAGGAGTAGAAATAAACAATGAGATGATACGGAGTAAAATTACATGAAACAAAGTTTCTAGAAATGCTTAGCAGTAACAAGCAAAAGTGGAACCTAGCTATTATTGTCGTCCTTCATCTTTAAGTCATCATTAGGCCTTCAAGAAAAATCTTTGTTTATACCTTATACCTTATAATAAGGGTCATCACGAACAATATTTAACTATTTAATGAAGATTATGTATGAGGTAAGTAGATTCCAATAAAACACTGTGTAACAGTCATTTGGTGTCATACAACGAGACAACCCCATTAAATGTGTTTATAAATGATTTACCTATAGAGAGTTTTTATGATCGAATAGTTATTAATGGTACACCTGTAAATTGTTTAATTTATGATGATGTCACAATATTGTTGTCCACGACAGCTAAGGGTTTCAAAACCGAACTTGGCGTCCTTCATGTTACTATAGGGATTGGTATTTAATCCTAAACTCAAACAAAACAGAGATTTTGATCTTCAACAAGATGTTCAGGCAGATTCATTATATTTTTTAAATACAAGAAAATTTGAGTTGTATGTGTACAACTATACAAATACCTTAGTATAAGTGCATCAGATTCCTTCTCCTTTGCTCAAACTGAAACAAGGCTATATGTATTTGATCATACAGTAAAACCAATTTTGCTTTTTGGGGGCTGTGAAGATTGGTTACCAAACGTAAGAAGTAGTGATGCAATTCCTTTGCATGGATAGAATTTATCTAAATTATTCAGGAGAAAAACTCAATCTTAAATTTTGTTATTTCATACTTAACAAACGTCGTTAACAGGACAACTGCTTATTGTATAGTTCTATCCTAACCTGGTAGTTTCTCAATGCACTTTGATAATGTCAAAGTTATTTTCAACAATATTTTCCACTGTTACAGGATGCATATATCCACTCTAAAAAGCCAGATGAACAGCGCAAATAACATTGATACAGATCTAAAAAAAATTCTGATTACAGTATTTTGTTATTCATTACCACTGGGTCGATAGTGGACTGTTGGTCCTGATGGTATTCACCAACCCAGTAATCAGTACTTCGACACTGTGCCGAAAAGAAAACCGATTTTATTTGAAACCTTGCTACAAAATTTTAAATTTTAAGAAATTTTTCTTTAGAGAGTATTTTCCTCATGGATAGCTCTGTCCTTATGATGCAGTTCTTTGGCTCTTTTCATTAAGATCTTTAGTATTTATTCTATATCATATTTTACAAATTTTGGCTTTATGGTCTTCCAAATGTGCCGATTTAATATGCACTGAAGAGACATTAGTTGCCGTAATAGCAATATGCGGAAACTAAATTTACAGTAACTTCTGTATTTTTTTATTTATGTAATCCTTACACTGTGCAAAAGAAAATTAGGTTTAGTTGATTGAAAGTAACACACTTTGTCGGGCAAAGGATAACAGTGATTGTAAGAGCACTTTGCCAGTTTAATTGATGTTTGTTGACAATCCCGCACCCATGACCAAGAAAGACATGGATGTAGCGTTGCTCGATAATTAGCAAAGAATTCCGCTTAAACCGGTGCTAGGGGCCGTCTTGAGCTTACTATGAGGTATGAGCAAAGCTCATTGTTGAAGGCCTCATGGTGACTTCAAGATGAAGAACAACAATAAAAGCGTTGTTCCTTTGCTTGTTTTTTACCATGTATTTGTAGAGACTTTGTCTCATGTGCATTTACTCCATATCCTTTTATTCACTATGCACAATTTTCCTAGTTACAATAAATTTTCGATTCGAATTTTGTGACCTTTTATTCATATTTGAAAACCCTTTTCATCTCTGATTTAAATATGAACTTCACTTCTAATCTTCTAATTTCGAATTGAAAATTGTAAAAACTGAGGAGTATCGGCGTCGTGCAAAGCTCAGTATTTTGCTGATTTTGGTGTTACTGTTACGCTCTTTAAGTTATTGTGTTCTTATAACTATTACACATATTTTGATTTTTTATTTGCACTGAGGAGACATAATTGTCGAACTAAAATTGACTGGAATACTTTCAAATTATTTGGCAGTTGTCTTCCTTTATACAGATAAAACAGCAATATCAATCGCTATAGAAGAAAAATGCTTCATTAAGGTAGTTAGTGTGCCTTATTTTTTGACATAAGAAATTTCAAAAAATTTGCACTATGAAACTCTGAGAAATATGCCATAAAAATATACACTTGGTCATAAATATTGAATATTCGTATTTTCTGGGCCAAACTTTGAAGTTTGGAAGCATTATGCACAAAAGTGTGTGGATAAAAGTATAGTATTGCTTTCTAACTGTGAAGTACGAAAGTCTCTGATCAGATCACTCCTTCAACCTGTTCTGAAACTCATTTTTCGATGAAAATCTCAGGCATTCTCAACAAAAAATAGTCCATTTTTATATGACCAAGAGTAAATGCAAAAATAAAACAAACAAAAAACTATAGGGGTCACATATATGTCAAAAAAGATACAGAGGTTTAAAGATTGGCAAAATTTGCTTTTTGCACTATATTTATTATAGTATTATGAACAGATATATCATGTTTGGGAGGGGAATTTGCGAAAAATACCAGTCGAGAGATGTTATATTTCCAGAGCCCAACGGGCGAGGGAA
>MJUU01061320.1:7060-77363 GCA_002080025.1 Modiolus philippinarum
CATAAACGGCACGGAACTGAACTCTCTGTCAACCAAGTCCAGGGTATTATCAATGTTCGTTTCCTAATATTAATGTCTCTCAACAGATAATATTCGATTTTTTTCTGTTTTTGTTTTCGGCAATCTGTGTGCGAAATCAACAATAAAAGAAAAGTATTTCAATTTCACGAAGGCATTTTAAAATCTACGTTTCTTCAGTGTTCGAAAGCTCTAAAACATCAACGTCTGTCCTTGTCCAATAAAATAATTGATGAATAGGTTTACCTGAGACAATAATTGGAGATGCTTTTAATGTTTATATCTATTCCCGTATACATGTACATGTAGTCTTAATCTCAAAATTGATTGCAGAAAAAATGTAAAATATAATCTAAGTAAATTATATATGCCTTTATATAATTAAGGAAAAATTTCATATTAAAAAGAGTATATTATTTGTAAATAGTTTTATCCATGGATAGAGATATTTACTATGACAAATGATGACAACACAATTTTGCTGTAATTGTGAAGATAATTATGATACATGCAAGTACTATATGTATGATGAAATTGAACTTTAAAGAGTTTGTAATTTACCAGGAAACACCACAAAATACCCATACATTGACATTTTCGCATAATAATAAATAGGTATGTACTAAATAAATTGAAACAATTTTTTGCCGCAATTGTGTTTTTAAAACATTTTGTTAAAAAATTCCTTGAAAAGTTGACAATCCGAGTGAAACTAAAGAAACAAAAATTTTTTCCATGGCAATTTTAATTTGATGCCTTATTCGTATAATCTAGACCTTTTCATCATGCTTTTGTGACATTATTGAAAATAAAATGCTTTTATTTATAACATAAATACTAAATAGCAACTCTGATAGAATTACAGAGGAAACTATACTCTACAGATATAAACGACCACTCGCCCGTCTGTAACAAACTGGTGTCAGAAGGGGGATGCCATAGTTCAAAGTGGCATCCAGGATACGGACCACACGTAATTTTTTTCAGAATTTTATAATGGATGAATTCTACGCAAATAAAAAGAAATAAAACTTACTTGATATTGTAAAATTTTCAAATCAATAGGTATCACAGTTAAAAGTAAATCACAAGAATGACAGAGTCAGTTGATCGGGAGGCTAGATTTAGAACAGGAGCGTGAAGGCAACATGTACAGGCAACTGTGAAAACGCCGAGGAAACATTGGAAGACACAAGACCAAACATCCGTAGGCATGGTGAAGGAGACATAAGGGATAAACTCCAAAGGATAGGAACACATGGACAATTTGGTGGAGTTCTATATAACCAAAACAGACCATTTTACGATAACCAAACTTAAAGGATGTCAATGAAACCTAAACCTTATGATGGAACTGAGGATTGGGAAGAACACATTTCTCAATTGGAGATATGCTCAGAACTCGGAAGGTGGCGTGAAACTGATAAAGTAGTAGCACTAGCAGAAGCACTAAGGGCCGGTGAGGACATTTTACATAAGTTTAGGACAAACAGAAAAACGGAATTATGCAGCTGTGATACAAAAATTAGGATCAAATTTTGGAAGCACAAGACAACAAAAAGCATTCTAGGCTAGAGATGAGAAAAAGACGAAAAGGAGAAACAGTGAAAGCACTTGCAGATGACTTGCGCCAAATGACACAAAGGGCATATATAGACCTAGATGCTAGAGCTCAGGAAGTATTTGCATTAAACCAACTTTATAAAAATGTAACCTCAGAGGTAAAGTATCAGTGTATAAATCAGGGTTGTACAACAGTGGCCTAGGCAGTGGATGTAATAGAAAGGTATGAGGCTATAAGAGGGGATGGGTCAGAGAGGAGAAAACTGAGTGTTAGGTTAACAAAACGGTAAAAAGGTGAGTTTGGTAAACGCTCTGAGGAGGACAATAAGGCTCTACAAGACACGTTAGGTGGATTAACCAGAAGGGTTGCACAATTAAAACAAGAGGAGCCCAAGAGAGCAATATTAGGCAAAATAGCAAGGAATGGCAAGGTAAGCACAGGAATGTACACTATCCAAGAAGGCATATCAGGTGTTTTATATGTGATAGCCCAGCTCACATATGCAGGAACTGCCCATATTTTTTGAGATATAAGGAGGACAATGCTAAAGGACAACAAAATAGGCAGCACATGACAGCTAGAGATGGAACAACAAGAAAGAATACGACCACTAATAACCAGGGAAACTTCAGATCCCCATTGGCTCAATAGACCTGGAGCCAATAGGAATTCAAGGGTCTATATATTACAGGATAGCACAAGTAGGGAACACCTAAGGGAAATGGGAAAATGGATTTTACACCAAAGGCTTTATTAACAATATGCAACTTGATATTTTAATTGACAGCGGATCAAATACATCTATTATAAACTACAACATTTATTTGCAACTGAAAGAACTAACAGAAAATGAGGTTAAAATTTAACCAAGTATATGTCAACTCTATGATGTAAATGGGAATCCCTTACAGTAACATGGAAGTTTAAAACAAGTAGTAGTTCTTAGAGATTGCACATATGACATAAATTTCTTAATATGCTGTTGCATCAGGATGCCATTCTTGGCCAGGACATGTTAATAAAATAGATTACAAAAGGCAAATTTTATCAACAAAAGATACAGACAACCTCCACCGAGAATACCATTAGGAAAACGGAAAATTTAGAAAGTTGAAATACAAAAAATGCTAGATAGGGAGTAATAGAACCTTCAAAAAGTCCTTGCAATTGGGCATCGCCAATAGTTTAAGTCAACAAAAAGGATGGAACTACTCCTTTCTGCATAGATTTCCAAGCTCTGAATGAAGTCATGATAAAAGACGCTTATCAACTACCAAGAGTCGGTGAGTGCTTGGACTCACTTGCTGGATGAAAGTGGTTCTGCTGTTTGGACTTAAACCAAGGATTTTATCAGGTAAGCCTCCACCCTGAGGATCGTGAGAAGACAGCATTTGCAACCAGCCAAGGGTTTTAACAGAACCAAGTTACTCCATTTGGGCTTGCCAACAGCCCTCCAACTTTTGAGCACCTAATTGAGGATGTGCTAAGGGAATTCGGTGGGAAGAATGCCTTCTTTACATTGACGACATTATAGTGCCTGGACCTACTGTGGAAGAAACGTTACTAAGACTAAAGCATGTATTTTTAAGACTTAGGGAAGCCAAACTGAAATTGAAACCTGCATAATGCATCCTTTTTCAAAAGAGTGTAAATTTTTTAGGACTTGTAGTATCAGAACACGGAGTAGAAACTGACCCCGATAAAGTCGGAGCTATACCAAATTTGCCAATTCAAAGGAACAGCAAGGAAATTAAAAGCTTTGTAGGATTAATCAGGAAACAAACATGTCTGAAATGAAGGAAAAGGTCTATTTACTTGCAGGATGGGAACTTCGGGATATAAAAACACAACAGTTGTCAGATAAAAACATAGGACTAATTTTTGCAGAAATTGAAGGGCGAAATAGCAGGGCCAACATGGGAAATGGTCTTCAGTGGAATTTCATCATTAAAAACTATGGAGTCAATGGGACCGACTGGTAGTAAATGGAAGGATTTTATACAGAAAATTTGAAGGGGAAAATTGACAGGATGTAAGATATCAAATAATTGTTCCTGAAAACAAGAAACAAGAAGTACTAAATTACTTTCATAATATATTATCACAGGGCACTTGGGAGTAGATAAAACTTTAGAAATATTGCTTCTTCTCGACAGGAATAAAGGAATATGTACAAAATTACTGACGCTCATGTGATCAGTGCTTTTGAAGGAAGCCCAAAAAGGAGTCTAGTAGAGCACCATTAGGGACATATATATCTGGAGAACCTATGGAAAGGATTGCACTGGACATATTTGGACCACTACCATTCACACAAAAGCAAATAAATACATTTTGGTTATAACAGACCTATTCACCAAATGGACCGGGGTAGTCGATATACCAAATCAGGAGAGTACCACAATATGTAATGCACTAGTTGACAATTTTATAACTAAATTTGAGCCCCGAGCGAACCCCAGTGTATAGAAATAGGACCTATTATCTCTGGCTTGCGGGATATGACCCCTTCTAAACGGAGCTGACCCCGAGGAAATCCCGATATATAGAAATAGGACCTAGTCCGTGGTTGTGCGGAATAAATAAATATACAACCCATCTTTCGGATGGGATGTAAACTCAGGTCCATGTGTTGGAAAAAATGCCACGCTTCCTGCACGTTAAAGAACCCTTGTAGCAAGCTCTTTTTTGAGTTGTGCGTAGGTGATCGGCTACAAGGCTCAATTCCCCGCCCCTTTCGATTCACCCTTCTTTTCCAGTGGCGGTCAGAATTTCCAGTCCCATGACCCTTTCCATGCTCCAAAGTGATTATTTATTAATAAACTTGTTCTCGTCTTGATATAGCTGAAATATTGCTCAGTAGACGTTAAACAATATTCAATCAATATAGCTTAATTTGGAACACCACTGCAAATACATTCGGATCAGGGAACAGATTTTCAGTCAGACATTTTTAAGGGAATATGCAGCATTCTTGGCATAGACAAGACAAGAACAACTAGTTTTCGTCCACAATCTAATGGTTGAGTGGAACGCTTTAATCGAACTTTATCACCAATGCGCACAATGTATTGTGAGAAAAAATCAGAATACATGGGCTACATTTTTACAACAAGTTATAATGGCATATCGATCGTCAGTACATGCTTCCACAATGAAAACACCAAACTCCATGGTGTTAGGCAGGGAGATCACAGTCCAACTTCAGACTTTAATTCCACAACAAATGGACACATCCGCACCTGAAAACCAGAGATCCCCACAGGATTATGTTGTCAAGCAGAAAAATAAATTAAAAAAAAAATCATGTCATAGCTAGGAAGTCTCTAATGAGGGTTGCAATTTATCAGAAACGCCAATATGACTTGAAAGCTAAAAAGCAAAGTTTTAATAAGGGACAGCTAGTTTGGATATACGAACCAAGACGAAAAAGTTTTTTTTACAAAATTTACATCAAAATGGAAAGGACCAGTTATTGTGGAGGAAAAGATAGATGATGTTACTTACCGAGTAAAACTAGTGCCAGGGGACCATCTTCAGTATACCATATTGACCGTTTAGCATCTTATCATGGAAGGAGCATTCCGTCGTGGGCAAATCGATTCCGGAGTAGGATCGACGATGAGGGATCAATTAACACACAGTAAAACCAGATTATTATCTTCACGAGTAAGATACCTCACTAAAAGGGAGGACTGAGGAATATTTATTCATATTTTTTTTTTAAGTTTGGAATGCAATTTGGACGATTTAAGAGTGGTCTAGCCAACCATTGGCTTAATCAAAGGACAGGAGGTCCTACCCGACTTCAGGAGGAGCCTGGACGACATTTTGGATAATGAATATGATATTTTGGATTTTGTTATTTTTGCGTTGAGTTGATTTTACTGTTGTTAATTGTATGCTTTGGAGTTACGAAAGGACGGATGCTGGCCTTCCATTTAGGAAATACATAGATAATTGAAAGGGTACGGGGTGGAATTTAATAATTAAGAAGACAACTAACAAGGTCTTCTTTGTTTTTTCAGTATGGCATCTGCAGTTTTAATGAAATGTTGGCTTTGCCCGGACACTTTTGCAAGGAACCGGGAACTTAAGGATCATGCAATTGCCAAGTACTCGGTCTGTAAGATGGTTTGCCCGCGGTGTTTGGATGAGGAGAAGACCTTTGCCAGAATGTCAGAGCTGACTAGGCATGGAAAGAGGAGGCATCCAGACTTAATTTTTGAACTACAAGAATTATATGGACAGAGAAGAATGGGTTCTGGATGGCATTACGACCTGTTGACTATGCAAAGATTATAACCCCGCCGGACTGGGCCACAAACATCAATTCGGGCAAGAGCTGCAATGACAAGATGGATTGAAAGATATAAATCTACTTCAAGGACTAGGCAAAAGTGGGAAGATAAATGGAGGCAGACCCTGGAAATGAAAACAGTGACATTTAAGAAGCGCAAGTATAGTCCCTCGAGGCCAAGCATAGACTACCCTACACTGTTCATTGAACCAATTTCTCTTACAAGTAAGACAAAGGTTGCGTATCTTAGAATGGATGAGGCAAATGCAGAAATCTGGTTTAAAGTTGAATTCGTTCACTGGATTGTCGAAGATAAATAGGCTATGGACAATCAGGAGAATGACCCTACTTCAGGAAGCGTATGAACCACCAAATGAATTTAGCACAGAACTGAAAACTCAAGAAGCAAAGTATAAAGTTGGACAAGTGGCAACAACACCAGGGATCGGAGAGAGGCACATCAGACGGCTCTTTAGAGGTACAATAAGGTTCGATAACAGGAACAGGAAGACCATCAGCAAAAAGATCATGACATTGGAAAGGATCCAGAATATGAGATAATGGACACCTTAGGGGAAAAGAATGTCGGCTTGGAGGACAGAACAAGGGAGGAGGATAGGAATCAGGAAGAAATAAAGGAATAGATTAGTACGAGAGAGGAGTAAAAGAGTCGGGAAGAAGTTAGGGAAAAGATCAGTTTAAGGGAAGGGGAGGAAAGGTAAGAACATCAGGACTCAGACTTTGAGGGTTCCGTGAACAGCAGCGAGGCAGAGGCTAGAGGACATCAGGTACATCTTAGGATTTGCCAGGAGGAAACTACAAGCACCAAAGAAAGAGTCTAGAAACTACTTAAGGAGGGAGGACGGGAATGGGGAACTCAACAAATTCCAATCTCAACAACGCCAACAGAGATGCATTGGCCACCAAAGGAATGAGACAAGATGACTCCCGATGAAAGACTTACAAGTTGGAGGTTTGTGGCAATGACATTGGAAAGAGAGAGCGGAACTTCTTGTTGTACAAGTAAGGGCAATCTTTTGGACAAATATGCAATGCTTGCTTTGCCAGGGACACCTGTTGGAAAAACTATTAATAAGGGAGGAACTTCTGCTAGGAATGCAAACTATAATATCTTAACTCGATTGCAACAGGAAAAATGGATGGGAATGAAGCAGAGGGGTGGCTTTCAATGTTTTAGGCAGCAACAAGTACTTATGTAGCACACAGTATTATCAGCAAGTTGAGAATATACCACTTCGACTGAAGTCAGACCGGACAGACAAACAGACGGATGGAAAGGAATAAGAACTCGGTTATTCTAATCATTACTGATATATTCGAAACTTATGTACTTTCGATGATGATTAACCTGTATGAAATATTCCGGCAATACAGTACAATTAATAAATGAACTTTAGCGTGAGTGTACAACCAACATCAGAAGACTTCGACACGTGAAAGCCATTAAGTGACATTTTATTATTATTAACATTCATTTGTTATTAATTGTTATTTATTTGTTATGTATTAACATTTTTTTAGAAATTAAATTTCGAATTCAGGAGAATTCTTTTTATTAGGGTGGGAGGAGTGCAATAGTCACTCGTCAACGAGTATTTTATAAAGTTTACCACAAGATAAATTATCTTGTTTTTATTTGGTGGTGATTTGGCCATAAATTAACAAAATTGTAAGTTTTGAATATTTTTTATTATAATTTTCTGTCTTCTGTTAACCTGAAACAATGTCTTAGCTGATCTACCGTATGCACTAAGACGCTTTTTGCAGTGAAGTAATGGGATATCAATTTTCTAAATTAAGTCTTCACGTGTAAATATTGATATACACATCTTAGCTACCACAATAGTGATTCATGTTCGATAACTCTTTGAAATAAAAACTGTTTAATACAACGGCAGTAGAATACCGAAGGAACAAAGCACAAGATTACACAAATCAAAGTCCAGAGACAAGGCAAAAGCAAGAACATCAGAAGACGGAAGACCAAAGACACCACATGCCCACAAAACACACGAACATTACCTACACAACACAAAAACTAAAGCACTAACAGTGTGAACTCGCAAAATCAGAGTGACATCAGGTGCTCCGGAAGGGTGAGGGTAATTTAATATGAGTTTAAATGAAAAGTTTTCTCTGAATAAGAAGACTTCAGAAAAACAAGTGACCGTATCTTAAACTTGAAAACAGTATATGAATAATTTTCTCTTTTCCACCTGATCTAATACAGAATGGCCTTTTTATCGTTTATTTTGTTACTAGCTTTTGAGGAAAACAGTGGTTTTTCACTCTTACTTGGTATTGGTTAACCCCCCTTTCGCCACCTATGCAATAACTGATTTTTCTACCAATTTTCATGAGTATTTATTTATCTTTGAGAGCGATTAATTTTTGAAATATGGAAATTTTTTACTAACTGCACAGGTAAATTCATTATGTATCAAGAGTTACCGCGCGTTGGTCGAATAGTTGCTGAGTTAATTGATATTGCTACTTATCTGGGATAATACAAATTTCGTAAATAAAGTTTAAACTGTGGGTAAATTCAACTGACGGCAGGCACCTTTGGCACATTTTTGTTAAATTGGGGAACTTTTCTACCTTTCAGGGATAAGGGGTTTTGTAGGACACTTCTTATCTTTCTATTCATTCTCTCAAATCTTTCTTTAAAGCCTTCTTTAGCTAGATTTTTCCAAAATTCTATCGTGCCAGGTGCTTGTGAACTTATACAACTTATACACGGAAGTCGCCGTTCTATCGCTAGGCCATTTCTTTCTTAGTCTAACATCAAGTATAATTCACGTAAATCATTGAGAAATGTGATAAATTTACTGCTGGCCTTCCAATGTTAAAAGGACTTTTATTCGTTTATCACTTTAAATGAAGTTTTATTTGTAAGCAAGGGTGTTCACTGAGAATTATTTTATGCGGAAGTACGATGGCGTTCCTTAGAAAGCGATATCATAGTTACAAAATATTTTTGACATTTTAATTATTAGGAAATAGTACCTATATCTAAAAATGTTATATTTTTGTAATTTTACCTATTTGGAATATATTTTTATAGCGTGCGCCAGGGTTTATTGTCTGGATTATAGGTTATATCGGTTCCTAAATTCTGTGATCCGAGCATTGATTTCCAAGATGGTATAAACACCGCGCTGGCACCAAGATTTCGGTATATCGTATCTGACTGTTGTCCTGTACATATCAAATACAACCAGTGCCCTGAGCAAAACCATTAGGTACAATGCATTACGATATAAGTATATAGAGCCTTAGCCCATCTTCACTATAATGGAAAACTTTTGACCTCTTTTTAAATAAATATTTAGTTCTTATCTACCACAAGGACCTGAATATATGGAGTAACTAAATAACCAGCTTCTTTATAAATTTTATATTTGGCGGTTCAACCGGAAGTTGCCATTTTATTTCAAGTTAACAAAACTAGGACCAGCTCTTTATGGCTTGTTGGATAAGCATCTCCATAAGTCTTCACTACGATATTAAATTACATTGACATCCTTTCATTTATTGTTGTATATTAATCTTAAGGATTTGCTGTATAATAAATATGGATTTATTAAGAATTTAAAACACTTCTGACGGCCAGCATCTTCAAAGTTATATTGTTATATTGGACTAACCATGTTTGCCAATTTTATATAAACCAATGCAACTATGAATATGAGACTTATTATAGACCATAATAAAAGTAATACGTTATGCTTGTCATCTATTAGCCTATATATGGATATTATTAATTGGTAAAGATTTTACGGAAGGACACAAATTTAAAAGCAACTCTGATAGAATTACAGAGGAAAGTATACTTTACATGTATAAACGACAACTCGTTCGTCTGTAACAATATCTTCTATGATTTTTTTAAATGTATTTATCAATTAAACCCTGTTGAAAAAGTTTGGCTTTGATAGTAAGGTTACGTTCATTAAAGTCGTCGAGAGTAGAACAAACGCGTGCGAATCGTATCAGTTGAGAAATGTAAACCTCGTAGGATGGAGCTGGAAAAACGTCGCCGTCAAGAAAAGGGAAATTAGTAATACTGAAATCGAAAACATACTGTTTATCGTAAATTTTAGTTTTTAATTTCACTAGATTCAATGATAATAGTTAGATCCAGAAAAGGGCAATATTTGGAATCACTATTGGCTTTATTTAGTTTCAGTTCATCTTGATAAATGATGTGGACATAATCTAAAATCTAGAGATTGTCAATAGTAAGTATATCGTCAATATACCTGCTTTTATCATTGGGAATAGAAATAAGCTGATCATTGTTTTGAACGGTTCCATTTTGTAGTTTTCATTAAGTCACGTTTTGTTACAACAAATGAACTGCAGACCAGAAAATTTAAAAGACCATTGATTCAGTTGTCCTAATTTAGAATTAATCAAATTATGTGAAAAGCGTTGTATAAATAAAATTGACAACAAAAGTCCGAATCAATTACAGGGAGAGACCAGTAAGGAAAATCCTTATTTTTGGCAAGCCATTACATTCCCGACTTGAAACGGGCATTTTATAAATAACAAAGTTAGTTAAACCAGGTTTAATGATGCATCAACCTCCCGCTTATATGACGACTAACTATAGCTTCTGTGTGCCCAGATTGTGTTAAATGTCAAAGCCATGATATTGTCAAATCATTGCATTTTTTCACACAGGTGAATGTTTTTGTCGTTCGATGTTCAAGCCTTGTCTTATGATACAGGTAAAATGTTTTTGTCGTTCGGTGGAAACATTACACCAAAGTCGCATAAAGACAAACCCCAAAGAAGCCAAAACTTAAACAAAAGCGTCTTCAATAAAATTGCAAACTGGAATTGAATATTTATCAATCAAATCTGGATATCGTCCAATAAATTTCTTAAGAAAAACTTTTAATCTGCATTTATCGAAGCCCTCATTTAAAAGCTTACGAATTAAACATCTGTGTGGTTTGTAAAAATCTTAATAGTGACTACATACTCTAGCGTAATAAATAACTAAATACCGAAGTTACTGTGAATTTTGATTCTGCATATGCGCATTTCGACAAATTATGTCTCTTCAATGCAGATAAAATCTAAAAAATTGGAAGACCATAAAATCAAAGATGGTAAAAAAAAATGATAGAGAACTAATTACCAAATATGATCTAAATAGAAAGCCAAAATCAGCTAAGGACAGAGCTTTGCACGAGGGAGATACTCCTTACTTTCAAGACGGATTAATTAAGAAATATATACTCCATAAGCTGGGGAAGACGGAATATTGCTGTCGAGGTGTGGAAAGTTTACAATATCAAAATTGAAACCGTTCTCATTTGTCATATCTTCGTATGCTGAGGTTGCCACTGTCGTCAAACTCCAGAAGTAAATCAAAAAACGAAACAGAAAGGTCAGTGTCTGAGGTCTCCTTTATTTCAAGTTCAGGTGAATATATTGATGGAATATAGTCGGCAATAAAGTGTAGAAAAATCATAACCGTTGATAGATGAAACTGGTTTTGTATTGATTGTAATTTATCTAAAACTTCAATAGAATTTTCCATACGCTGGGGAAGGCGGAATATTACTGTCAAGGTGTGGAAAGTTTACAATATCAAAATTGAAATCGTCTCTTTTGTCATAAATTCGTGTGCTGTGGTTGCCATAGTCGTCAAACTCCAGAACTAAATAATAAAAACGAAACAGAATGGTCAGTGTCTGTAGTCTCCTTTATTTCAAGTTCAGATGGATATATTAATGGAATATAGTCGGCAATGAAGTGTAGAAAAATCATCACTATTGATAGATGAAACTGGTTTTTGTATTGATTGTAATTTATCCAAGTAAGTGCACTGGTTAATTAGAGGGACAAGTTTGTAGTAGAGTAGTTGCTCGATGTCGAAATAAAACGATCACTATGGGGGTTTTTGTACAGCTTTGGAATCAAGTACATTGTAGACAAGGTGTTATCTTTAGGTGAAACAATGAGCAATTCAGTATCCTTGTAATGTTGTTTGGTGAGCGTTTGTTCGTCACAGTTGGTTCGTATGAAAGTATGAGATTTCTCTAATTCGTTTTGTTGGACTTCAATATAATATTTCTTTCAAATGAAAGCAATGTGGTTTTAAGCTCTGTCATCAGGTACAAGCACATATTTTTGTAAAGATCTCTAAATTTTGTTTTGTTTATTTTAACAGACAGCTTAGGGTGTGGCTCATCATAATACTTTTTATAAAAATGTATTCCGTTGGGGACTTTGGTAATAATTTATTTTTGAACAAATTAAGTGCATTAACAACGAAGGGATACGGAGTAAATGCAAACAACGGCAATAGAATACCGAAGGAACAAAGGAGGGAAATCCACAAAAATTGAAGTCCAAAGACATGGGCAAAACGAGAACACAGAAAACAATGGCGCCAGACACAAACCAATGACGTTAGACAGACACAAAGCACAGAAATAGAAATCATAACATTCAAAACAAAGGCACTCACAGTGTGAACTCCAGTGAAACTGAGAGTGACATCAGGTGCTCCGGAAGGGTAAGCATGTCCTGCTCTGTTAACAGCACCCGTCACACTGTGAGTGAGTCGATCCAGGAAAATGTCAAAGTCGGTAGTCAAATCCGGGAAGACGTGAATCTAGCTGAAAATGTCTACTTTCATTTGAGATACTGACATGTCATATCTTTCAATGATGTTATGGTGACGGCCATAGAAATTCTTGAGGGATGAAATTAACATAGGTTGAACAAATCCCTGACTAAGCAGCTTTTGGGACAGTGTTTTTGCTCTGTTCAAAAAATCACTGAGACAAAGTCTCTACAAATACATGGTTATAATAAGCAATGGAACAACGCTATTATTGTTGTTCTTCATCTTGAAGTCACCATGAGGCCTTCAACAATGAGCTTTACTCATACCTCATAGCAAGTTCAAGACGGTCCCTAGCACCGGTTTGAGCGGAATTCATTGCTAATTGTCGAGCAACGCTACATCCATGCTTTTTAACCTAATGATCCATGGATGTGGGATCGTCAACAAACATAAACATAACTGGCAAAGTATTCTTACTATCGTTGTAATCCACTGCCCGACAAAAAGACGAGAAAAGACGATCACAACATTCGAACGGGGCACTCATTGGGCCAATTGTAAGAAAACTTAATAATAAAATCATGAGATGTGGGCACAATAAACAGGTGGTCAGAAAAGAATTTTAGATTACAAAAATTAAAAAAGGCCAAAAGATGGGACACCAGATAGCGTATCCATATGAGAGATTCTTTCAAGAACAAGTACACCATAACTGAAATGTATATAGAGCATACATCTCTCTCACGGGGAATCTTTTTACGGACTCCTCATTGCAGGAAAGACAAACTCCAGTCTAAAATTAACAATGCATGTTTGTCTGAACTTTCGCGTTTTCACTATTTTATACTATACTTAGTGACTGCGTCTTTAATGATATCAAAACAAGCTTGCCAGTTAATTCTGGAAGATGGGCAATATGTGGGCCCTTTTCTAAAGAATCGTCGAACTTGTTTATCTTCAATGAATGTTAAGTTCCATGTCCACGAGGGTCATAGCAGTATGGCGACATGGAACAGTCTCAGTTGAAATTTTCACATGACATTTTATAAATATTATTATGTAACATGCAAAGCAAAGGGACATGTGCTGGTTCTTATAAACTTTAATGGATGGTGCACATACTGAAGGCACTCAAAAAAAAATACAGTTGGAAATTAATTAACATACCAGTACAAAAATATACATGTATTTAACTGCTATATATAACTGATGTTATAGGAAAATAAAATTTCAATTTCAAGAAATTTTAGTTTAAAGAACATTTAACATTATAAAAATATAAACATGTACATTTTGTTCATTTCAGGTATTAATTACATTGCATTTTCCGTCCTAATCAGAACCAATGCAATGTTCAAATACTTAGGAGTTTACAGTGCAACAAAGAAAAGACAAGAAAAATGCAAACACACAAAAAAGTGCATTCATGAGTACAGTTCAATGTTTCATTTCGAACTTTGCAGTCGGAATGTATAGGTTGCAAAGAAAAGAGATAAGCGTCTTCGTGCACCTTGTAATCATTATATAATTTTGCAATGAATATTGACAAATTGTCAAACTTTTCTCTGAAACTCTTTGTTTGAGTAACTACATACCGTTATTTTTGTATGGCATGCCTTTAGTTGTTGTTTCTTCCAGTGTGTGATTTTGTTTTTCAGGAAACAGATTGACAATGGTATTGGTATTGACAGCAGTGCTTATCTTTTCTTTTCAACTTAAACTGACTTGTGGGAAATTTGCTTTATCATATTCCAAATGTGCATTTTTAAAACAGTGCAGTTGTGTAAAAAGTTCACATAGTTTAATGATGAAAGCAAATTGTTCGGGTTTAGAACTAACAAGTATACCCAGATTTCCGGATATAATTGAAGAGTTAAATCTAAGCAAGAACAAAATAACAGAAATCAAGGACACTGATTTGCAAAACAAAACGCATTTGCAAATATTGGATTTGTCTGAAAATGAAATTTTCATATTGCGAAAATCAATATTTTTAGGTCTTCCAAATTTAAAACGTCTTAGTCTCAGAAACAACAACTTACGTGCTGGAAATGAATCGTTTATAAATAATCCGTTTAAGAACCTTCATAGTTTGACATCGCTGGATTTAAAGAACAATTTTGTCAGTCCGTACCAACCTGATTTATCTTCGCTGATTTCTTTAGAGATTTTAAGCATCGACTTTATCTCAAGCGAAATGGGGATCCTTGCTCCACATTTCAGTAATTTAAAACGTCTGACCACCCTTGATCTTTCAGGATTATCAGGACATTGCTCTGTAAAATCATTTAGTTCAGACAGCTTTAGGCACATCTTACAAATTGAAAATTTAAACATTTCTGACTGCAAGATCAAGTCAATATTAAAAGGAACTTTTGCAGAGTTGCAGAGAATTCAAGTTCTTGATATTTCAATGAACACGTGCTTAAAATTTGCCGTTTTGGAAAATGTAACATTTGATCTTCAACATTCGGCGATAAAAATCTTTAAATTTAATTATATTCACAAAACATTTGACATGAACACAATATTAAGGAAGTCGCAGGTAAAGTACCTGACAAACACCTCCATCAAAGAAATACATGGAGACAGTAACCGTTGTCAGCAGGTCGAAAGTGGTGTCATGGCGTATATTCCAGACACCATAGAGTATGTATCAGCAAGAGACAATAAGTTTTCAATTGGGTCGTATTTATATGAGCTTTTCTCTGTGTCAGTTAAAACCATCGACCTTTCAGAAATGTTTAAATTCCATACCAAGGACGAATATGTACAACCTTGTGATTGTGACGTAGCCTCCATTAATTCATGTTATCCAAACCATGTGCATGATCACGAGACACGTACCAGTGGTTTAAACAATCTCGGACAAAAACTTGTACCGTTACCACTCAAGCTTACTAATATTAGTTGTCGATCTTGCAAGTTGCAATTTCCACCGACACCTTATATTCTCTCAGATAATAACCTACAATTTGTTGACTTGAGCAACAACATTCTTTCTGCATTTCGAGGACCTATACATAATGCTAAAGCATTACAATTCTTAAACCTTTCATCAAATATGTGTACTGAACTCACTACTTATTTCTTCAGTTCTGATTTTCTGAGTTTAAAGGAACTCTATCTGCAAAATAATTTGCTAGGTCTTGTTTTCCCAAAGGATTTTAATGGAGATACATTTCAACATTTACATAGGCTTGAAACACTCAATTTAGCAAACAACAACATACCAACATTATCTTCTCCCTTTTTCAAGTCTCAAACATCCCTTGTCAACCTTGACCTTAGCAACAATATATTGACTGGAATGCATTTTGACGTGGTACACATGAATAACTTATCATTCATAAATTTGCGTAACAATAACATTACTTTTCTCGACACTAAAGCACAAAATCAATTAGAAAGTATAGCTAGAAACAAGAAACTCAAAATAGATCTTGGCGGAAATCTTCTTCTGTGCACGTGTGGAACTATTGGGTTTATTCAATGGCTGTCCACGACCAAGGTACAAATGAGCAAAAAATCAACCTATAGATGTCAATTTGCAAACAACACCATTATTGATTTAAAAGACCCCAATTCCTTATATCGAAACCTGCAGAAAGAATGTATATCTCTTACACCACTTATTGTTGGATTAGCGTCATCAATCGCAATGTTTCTTTTTATTTTGTGTACTGGATTGGTCTACAGATACCGTTGGAAACTCCGTTATTTGTACTACATGGTAAAAATAAGATCTCATAAACCAATGTCCTCTCTTCGTGACGACCATGATGATTATATGTATGGAGCGTTTGTTTCGTATGCCGATGATGACAGTCATTTTGTTCATACAAAATTACTAACGAAAGTTGAAAAAGAAAACGGCATACAACTCTGTATACACAAACGGAATTTTTTACCCGGAAACGATATTGCAACTAATATTACGTCAGCTATACACAACAGCCGAAAGACCATCGCTATTATATCACAGAATTTTCTCAATTCGAGCTGGTGTCTTTTTGAATATAATATGGCAAGAATGGAAAGCATATATGAACGAGCTAACGAAAATATACTTTTCCTGATATTCATTGAAACGATAGCTGCTGATAAATTGCCACTGCATATTTTAGAGCTGGTACAGTCCCAATCGTACATTGAACATCCAAATGATGTTCATGGTGATGAGGTATTCTGGAATCGAATAATTACAGCTCTAAATGACTGACTCTCAAAATTTTATTTGGAATGTCTTGACATAAAAGACGATTGCTTGAGGTCCCTTTCCGGGACGTTCGTTCAAGTTTTTAGTCTTTGAATGTTTGATTCTCTTCTTCATTGGAGACACACAAGTTGTGGAAAAGCCCTACAGCAAAACTCGTATTGACGGGAATATTTATTTTGTTTTCTTTCTTTGCTAAAAAAATCTTAATAGATGTCTATTATACATGACTAATATCAGTGTTTCAATAAATTTGAGTGATATTCACCATATTCGACTATCATCACTCAGCTTTTTGAATTTATTTTACTTCTAGAAGTTATGTTCTAAATGGTATTAACAATTAATAGAAATAATACTTGATATATACATTATGTTTTCACTTTAAAAAATACACAAACTCGTATGGATCAACTACATTCCATAATTAATCTTTTATTTACATTCAGTAAAGGAGATACAATGGCCAAGTGTGAATTCATGAAAAAAAATTCGACGAGCTGGAGGCGAGTGTATTGTTTATCATGAATTCACACTTGGCCATTGTTTCCCTTACTTAAACCATTGTTGAGACGTTTATGTAATCAAGGATTATCGCCTTTCTAATTACTGCATTGTTACGTTCGTAATATATATTTCTCCCACCTCGTACAAGGAAATCCATTGTTTTCGCGGTGCAAGATTTTTCTGTCTTACACAGGGGGGTGTAAGACAAGCTACACGCGTATATTCCCGCGAGTTTTTATATCATTACAATATACATAACTTAGTCCACATGAATCGCAAAATAATATAATTTAAAGTATTAAATGGTATATTGACTACCTAAGAACGCCAAAATTTGAATTAAAACACACCATTAATGCCTAAATCGTCGGCCCCGAAATAACCCCGAACTCGGGCGCGTGCTCCATGCTTTATGATGTTGTGAAAAGGGAAGTAATTCACTGATGTCAACAATGGCGTTTCGACGGCGATTTGTTTGATTTTTGGATGATGAGGGGGAGAAAATAATCAAACACCAGTGAGAGGGTCAGACAAAAAATCGCTGGCACCCTCGGGTAAGATTTCTGGCGTCTCGGAAACAGCAAGTTTCGTCCGAGTACTGGAAATCTTCCCTTGGGTGTCTGAGATTTTTCTGTCTGACCCTCGCCCTGGTGTTAGATTCTTATAGTCTTTATGATAGAAAGTTCACTCAGCATGAAAGAAGAATTATATGGATGATGTTGATTTTAAACGATATCTAATATTCAGATAAATTTCGATTGTTGTTTATGTATTTTTCAAAGTGAGTCGAAAGGGCATTAAATTCAGTAAAAATGTCAGTAGTGTTGAATCTGTAAAAGAAGAACGATGAAGAGAGAAAGCGTAAGTTTTGTCTATATAATGTAATACTTTCTACCAAAACGTATGTTAATTTTTAACACCAGAGTAATACATGCATGAGGAAAGGACAGCGGAGGGAAGGCGGTAATTTTTCGTTTTACTTGTTCATCGGGTCTCTTTTCTGCTTGGAAATAGATAAATAAATAAATAACAAAAAGGAAAGAAATATAAAGTTTAATGGTATATTCTATAGAATCTTTATCCCCCTTCTCTAAAAGAAATGACTATTCACTGAGCTGTCTTTTATATTACTTATTTATTAAGTTCCATCATACAAAGACTTTTTCATAGGAATTACATGAAAACACATAAAAAAGCTGGTTTGTTATTTGATTAACATGAAACTTAATCGAGAAAATACAAAAAGTCGGAATATAGAGTAAGTAAGCACATTTTTCTCCATTACTCCAACAAGACGTTCTTTGTAGTTCTAAATGTAACGTAAATGTTTTTTTAAAAGAAAGATCGAAATTAAATAAAACATTTTCGCGCATTTATCAGATAAATAAAGTTTGAATTTAGTTGTACTTGATAGAAATAGAAATTATGATATTGCCAGCTTCTACATTATATACATTAACGTAGTCGGTGTAACCTACCCACAAAGGCACGGGCCATTTGATTTTCAGGTTTGGGGCTGGTTTTTTTTAAACAAACTCTCTGACACCAGCACCTGGGTTTTAAAAAAATCTAACCCTCACGCTTCTCGTCAGAAAAAAGCATTAGGGCCAAAACGTGTCCNCCCCCCCCCCCCCCCCCCCCCGAAAATCAAATAATCTATTCCTAACGAAGGTAACACAACACTCGATTCGAAAAAAAAAACATCTTCCTTAATCGGACAATCCTGTCGCAGTGAAATGTAGTAAACAAACATTTCTCTTGAGACGTATGTAATTTTTAAATTGGAGAAAACAAAAGAGGTGCCGTGGATTCTTTGTTAATACAATAGAATGTCGTCACAACAATGGTAGCAATTTCTTACTTGGCGTATCGTTTATTATACTTTAATTCGTGTAACAGGCAGGATTTATGTCATCCCTAAAAACTTCATTTAAACGAAAATTTATCTACCAATCTTTGTATTTGCAGTGCATGATCAGTTGCAGTTGACAATTGCAATGGATGAATTGTTCAGAATTACACACACACTCTTCAACAAATATAACAATTATAGCAACTTTGCATAATTTTGATTTTTTTTTCTGTTTAATTACATGTATGTTTGTTTTGTTATATGGCTCCATTGAGCCAGTGGTTTGATAATAAAATAACACTTACTCTACTTACTTATGTCCATCGTCGATAGCTTAGGATTTTGCTGTACCTGGAAATTACTGAGTTATTACCTGGTACAATGTACTGTTAAACACTTACTCTACTTACTTATGTCCATCGTCGATAGCTTAGGATTTTGCTGTACCTGGAAATTACTGAGTTATTACCTGGTACAATGTACTGTTAGTCCAGGAAACGTGGCTTTTATACCGATTTCTTTATGTTACAAGTACAACATATTCAGCACTTTTGGTGTCTTCGGGCGACTGCGTTAATTAAACGCTTCTCTCGATTTTCTTTTTGGTGCCAAGGAGCACTCTATTAAAATATCACACAAAACAAAGTCCATGCCCAAAAAAACAAAACAAATTAAAAAAAAAACACTGAAAAAAAAACAAAAAAGTAAACTCATATCAGATTTTGGTTCTTTGCATTTTCGATACCTTTCTGACCACAAAACACAAAAAAAAATATTTTAAATAAATTTCTTTGGTTAGCGGATACACTATTCCTCTGCAGAACTTGTATGCTAATGCAAGATTGACCAGCAAAGTTTATGTATCATAAACTTCCGTTAATCACTTCTCACCACTAGCCCTCTGTTTGTCCCTTACCTTGGAAAAAGGTTCCTAGTATTTTCTTGTAAGATTATTTGGAAATGCGGAAACAATTACTGTATAAATACGAAAATATGTATACTTTTGTTTAAAGAGTAAATAATATGCTCAAATAGTCTAATCAGGGTCCAAATAATACTACTAGTATATGACGTTAAAGACACGTACTATTTAAATTTTCAAAGAGTATATAATGTTGCTAAATGGATTACGCTATACATTAAAGATTGCCCATGACACTAAAAAGGAATGTGTGAGAGGAAAGTTCTTCAATAAAAGTGGTAATATATATATATATTTTTAATTTCCTTGTTCATCTAAGTTTGATATAGAACTGTTTATATAACGGAATGTAATTGCAAAGCACCAGCTTAACCATGGCATAGCGATGACGGCTATTATTGGACGTTTGGTAAAAAAATTGGCACAACCATCTGCAGGGCTTTAGGATACATGAAAGCACATTTTGCCGAATAGTAAGATTAAAAATAAACAAAGATTAAAAAATAAAAAACAATCACCACAATACCATTGGTTCATCGCTTAGTTTACATAAGGAACATACAGAATATTTTTATTGATTAACTGTACTTTACTTTATAAGGTTAAAACTGCAAAGTCAATACGAATGTCAATGCATGCTAATACGGATTTTCTGCATTGTCCTACGTAAGACTAGGCCTTAATATAGTCATTCATAGTGTTTTGAATCAGTGTCTTTACAAAGAAGCAATAAATCTTCCTTAGGCTATAATGGTCTTTTGCTTCCACTTCAGGCCAGTATTGATTCTTTAGGAGGATAACTGTGCTAAAACAACGGCAGTAGAATACCGAAGGAACAAGGGAAGCGATGACTACAAAAATCGAAGTCCAAAGACATGGCAAAAACGGTAACAGATAAAAACAAAGACAAAACAAGGACGTGAGACAGCTACAATGCAAGGAAATAAAAAGATAACATTAAGAACTAAGGCACTCATAGTGTGAACTCCCATGAAAACCGGGAGTGACATCAGGTGCTCCGGAAGGGTAAGCATGTCCTGCTCCGCTAGCTGCACCCGTCACACTATCAGTGAGTCAATCCAGGGTTGAGTCAAATCCGATTATGTCAAATCCGTGAAGACGTGAAATCTAGCTGAAAATGTCCGTTTTCATTTGGGACACAGACACGTCATATCTGTCAATGACGTCATGGTGACGGCCATAGAATTTCTGAAGGGATGAAAGTAACAAAGGCTGAACAAATCCCTGACTAAGCAGCTTTTGGGACAGTGTTTTTGCTCTAACTAAAAAGTCACTGTATAAACTGCATGCTAACATGATAACAAATTCGCAAAAAACTATCGTCAAATAGTGACATCTATTTCCTCACTTTCATCCATATATTGCTGTGTCACATGGTCATTTTCCTTTGGCTTGATCAAAGAGCTTTGAATTTAGTGCCCACTTATTTATCATTTGTTTTAATCTTTTCTGGTTCAGTGCACTGTCTCTGAAAAATAAAAATAAATTATACATAGCATAACGAAATTTATTGTTTTTTGGCAACTTCGGTATTTTTTGTATATGGACCTGTAGTTTTACGGAGGGTAATGCAGTCGAACCAGAAATTATTCGGCTTATCCGAGATTGGAGACATCTGAGGTTGAAATTATTCCTTGTGAACTCAAACACAGACGACCAAATTTCACGTTTGTCGGAATAGAAAAAAACGATGGTAACACATATTTCTTAGTTTTGTTAGTTCGTGACAAAATTAGATAATGATATGTGACGTCCCCTTTGTTTGATGGACAACTTGAACGTCAAGATGAAGGTCCAAATCCTGGAGTTGCAGTCCTGGAAGATAAATAAACAAACTATAGACTCACATGACCCAGTATCACTATCCTAACTTCCTTTCATTCATAATTGTTAGCAAGGAGGCATAAATGCAATAAACACGTTTAAATGCAAACCATTAAAATGTCTGTTAAAAATATACAAGGTTATATTTTCTAAAAAATAGGGGGGACCCAAACCGTCAGTCTAAATAAATTTCCAATCTTATATGACGCTCTTCTTTCGCTTTAGAAACAAAACTGTGTTCTAATTCCAACAATATTTTTTAGCACATGCGTATATTTTTTTACCAAAGGACATTCGAATGTACAGTTTCACATATTATTCACTCAATACTCAAATACTGCATATTTTATGCAAGTTTTAAATAATGAATCATCCAAAAAGCTGCATCAAAAAATGACACTTATAGAAATTTACAACAGCTACTGAATTTAAAACTCGGAACTGAAATTGACGTAACCGTAACCTAGCAACGAGTGTCTTTTTGTTATGATGAATATCATGTCCTACAATTTAAATATAAAATCTTTAATTTTTAACGTTAATAAAATTTTAATATGTTTTATTCCTTTTCTTCACTTTATGCTTCAAATATAACTAAGCAGTCATATATAAATCAGAAATGCAACCAACTCACACTTATAGCCACTTCGATCTTAAAATATCCGTATTTATATATATTTACATAAGATTATTGTATTAATTCATAAGCTAATGAGCAACTTGCATTAACAATATAACGAATATAGATTTTTCATTGTCAATTTATGTGTTTATTAATTTATGCAGTTTATTAATTTCCGACATATGTTATTTCTAGTGACAAACCCAACATTGCTCTCTAATAGCCGCTACGAATGTTCAAAACGCTTGTTAAATATATTACAATCGAAATAGATAATTGCAATTGAGCTCTATGCGAATTAAAACATGGTCAGACCTTATATTTGTCTTCATAAGGTCTAACCATGTTCTAATTCGCATATGGCAGATTTTGTAAATAAATATCTTGGCCCCAGATAAGTTGAAAATAAATAATCTTGCCTGGTTACACTTGAAAATAAATATTCACTCCACTCCTGAACAGAGACCAATATCGTTATACAAGAAAATAAATAATCTGGCCTCCAAAGGCTTGGAAATAAATATTATGACCAGAATGGAGTTGAAAATAAATATTCTAACCTAATCTTTCCAAATTTGCCCCCCCCCCCGGATAAAATGGGTGTCCCCTAATAACCTTTTATAAAAACTTGTATTTGGTATCGGTAGGAATTGAAAAAGAACGTAAGCAGTGAGATTTAGTATCTTTAAGCAAAAGCAAATAATCGGAAAACATCCCATTTATAATCACAATACAATAATTAGGTTTTTGGTACTCTACTCTCTCAGAAAATGATAACCATTTCAGGGAGGAAAACATGAATTTTGATGGTGTATAAAAATCACAGTCTTAAGATAATTCTTGCTCCTCGTTTTTGTAACCTAAAACTTCTGTCAGACTCACGTTGAGATATGCTTCCACACACCGAGCAGTAATAGTAATTATAAGGTAATATATAAGAGCTATAAAATACTTTTTATTAATTGTCGTACATGTGTTGGTAAATACAAATATACCAAAGTTGCAAAAATGAACAGTAAATTTAGTTATGCTGTACACGTGTTTCAAGGAGTAACCTCTCATCAGCAGCATTAAAATCAAACAATATGGAAAGCCATAATAAAAAAAATTGTAAACAAAGAAGTACTCATTACCAAAAATATCGAAACAGGAAGCCAAATCCAGTACTAAGGACATCCACCGAGTGCCATACACGGAATGAAGCCGTAGTATTTCTAAAAGGCTAGAATTTTGATAAAACGGTAAATTTCTATAAATCGCTAGGTAAATTTTCGTGCCAGACAAGTCTGACTATTGGACTGGTGAATACCCTCGGGGACCTCTAGTCCACCAGCAGTGGCATCGGTCCAATGGTTTCAAAATACAAAAATACCAAAGTTGCAAAAATGAACAGTAAATTTAGTAAGCCTGTACATGTGTTTCAAGGAGTGACCTCTCATCAGCAGCATTCAAATCAAACAATATGGAAAGCCATAATAAAAAAATATGACTTTAACTTGCTTAAGAGTGATATTATAGATGAAAGTATTTTACAGATCCTATTTACTTGTTCATTCCAGCTATAATTTTCATCTATGTCAATACCAAGTAGTTTCTGTGCGTGAACATTTTCAATAGAAACATATATTATCTTCAGTCAAGAGTTAATGTTAGAGTAAGCATCTCCTGCTTCTTAAAAGACACATGCCATGTTGAACATTAAAGATTTGTTTTCAAATTTACTGACCCGAAATAACTTCTAAATACCATTTAATATGTCTTTCCCGTACTTTGAGAGGTTTTATGCCAATAATGTAGTTTTGAAATGTACTATTTAGAATAACAAGGTACCGAAGTTACTGTAAATTTGATTTCTGCATATGCGCGTTTCGACAACTTATGTTTCTTCAGTGCAGATAAAATCAAAACCTTCGGAAGTCCATAAACCGAAACATGTGTTAAATGTAATAAAAGAACAAACTAAATATGAAAGCCAAAAATCAGCTGAGAAGAGAGCTATGCATGAGGGAGATACTCCCTAGTTTTAAACAAATTTTTCTTTAATTTAGATATTGCAATTTTCCAAATAAAATTAAAAATGTTCTCCTGTGATTAACATTTTTACCTTAAATATGCTGCACATATATATCTTACCGTCTTAAGATAAGTAAACAAATAAAGGGATATGGAGTAAATGTACATGGGACAAAATCCCTATGAATACGTGGTAAGATTCAGCAAATGGAACAACGCTTTCATTGTTGTTCTTCATCTTGAAGTCACCATGAGGCCTTCAACAAAGAGCAAACGCTCTTACCCCATACATGTAATAATCTCAAGACGGCCCCTAGCACCGGTTTAAGCGAAATTCACTTGCTAAATGTTGAACAACGCCAGATCCATCCCCTCTGTTACATAATTTTTGTATGGATGCGGGGTTGTCAACAAGCATAACATATTTTACTTCTTGTTGTAATGCGGTACCTGCAAAATGTACAACTTCTAATATTTTTCCCTTTTGAAATGTTAATCATTTACATTTAACTTTTTTACGCCATTTTTAAAAGAAGAGTTTATTTCTAAAAAATATTTATCAATATAGAAAGAATGATTCTGTCCTGTTAGTTAACTTACTACCTGCACTGACAAGGTCGGGCATCGTGTGCCTATGAAATGTTGTCTGGTAGAGATTTCTTTCTTGTTTCATAATTTCACAACATATTTATGTCTGATGAATGATTAAATAAAACGTTTTAAATATGCCAACAACGTTTTGAATATGCCAACAATAGTAAAGAGAAAAGCAATATATAATTCAGTGAATTTTATTTGCATACTACATAGTTTGATTTCATTTGAACGTTTTTATTTCATATTAGATAGCGTTCTTGGAAAATGTAGAGTGCTAGCTAAATATTTAAATGTATTCCAAATAGAATTATCTTGCCAAACAATTAAAACACAATATTTTTTTTCCTTTGTAAACCTTTATAAATCTTTCTAAAATTTTGACTTCTTTTCTTTGTAAGAGTTCAGATCTCAGATACTCTGACTCACAGAGCAATAATATTTTTTGTCGGTAGATACTAGTATGCCTTGTAAAGTTACGAAGCTGCAGATAAAAATAAGGTTATTTTGATCTATTTTTCATTGATGTAGAAAAGATAACAGGAAACACTTACAATGTCCGAAATCACAATCATATGCCGCAGTATGAATGAGTTAGGTTAACAATTTTGGAAGAGTCTAGATCTCGGATATTACAACTCGTAGAGAAATAATATTTTGTCTGTAGATGCGTCTTGTAAAGTTACGAAATTCAAAATAAGAATGAGGTCACTATCACCTACATTTCATGCATGAAAATAGGTAAATGTTTTGAAAGAGGCCAGATCTCAGAATATTATAACCCGTAGAGGAATAATATTTTATCAGTAGATGCATGTGTGTTGTAAGCTACGAAGCTTCAGATAAAAATAAGGTCATTTTGACCTACATTTCATGCATGAGTGACTTTTATTTGTTTTACAGTGTGGATCTTAGATGCTACAGCTTGTAGAGGATTAATGATTCATCAGTAGATGCATCCGAAATAGGTATGATACTCCTGGTTGAAAAAAAAACAAACTTTTGTTCACCTATATTTCACGCGTGACTTGCACAGATTTAAGTAACACGCCAGATCTTCAATAGTACAGCTTTGTGGACTGTTTATAGTACTCTACAAACATTCAACACATGGGCAAGGGGTTAGCTTTCGTTTCCGACTACTTCTCTTTTTTTATATATGTCAGACCAATCTTCAGATTCCATGATCTTTATTAAAAAATAATTTTGACACTCCAAGTCGGATGACATGTTTTTTTTCTACGTTTCCTTAGATTATTATTATATGACTGAACGAAACGTGGTTGTGCGGGATTAATAAATACACAACCCATCTTTCGGATGGGATGTAAACTCAGGTCCACGTGTTGGAAGAAATGCCACGCTTCCTGCACGTTAAAGAACCCTTGTAGTAAGCTCTTTTTGGGGTGGTCCGTAGGTGATCGGCTACAAGGCTAAATTCCCCGCCCTTGACGATTTCACCCTACTTTTCCAGTGGCAGTCAGAATTTCCCGTCCCATGGCCATTTCCATACCCCAAAGTGATTATTTATCAACAAACTTGTTCTCGTCTTGATATAGCTGAAATATTGCTGAGTAGACGTTAAACAATATTCAATCAATCAATCAACTGAACGAAACGATTTGAAACCTTCTACATAGTTATACTATCACCTAATGCTCTGTTTTATTTGCAAATGGAAGCCTTTTCAAGATGATTGATTTTGGACATTTTTTGTTCTCGTTTAAAATCTAAAATACGATGGATTAAAGTTTCAAGAAATTATGAACCTATTATTATGTATAGCTTCAACACAATTATTGTGGTGATTAGAAAACCAACATGGCTGCCGTAAGCAAAAAAAGATTACTTGCTTTGAGATATAAGTAAAGCTCATTGTTGAAGGCCTCATGGTGACTTTAGGGTGAACAACAATAAAAGCGTTGCTCAATTGCTTTGTTTTACCATGTTTTTGTAGAGGCTTTGTCTCATATACATTTACTCCATATCCCTTCATTACTTATGCTTAACATTGAACCTTATGGGAAGATTTAAACAACCTTTTTGAAAAAAAAGATAGGATATAAACAAATCAAACGTGACAGGTATAGTTAGATCACAATAAAAAGAAGTGCAGACACATATTTTTTTTATAAAATGGGCACCATTTACATAAAATTTAACTTTTGTCCAATTTCAATGAAAAGTGATTTGTAGATAAATACGAAATTCAATGAATACGATTGAATGATAGAATTCGTTCTTTGGGCTGACATCAGCTTTTGCTTGCAATTGCAAAGGAAGTTTTACTTTTTTAAACCGTTTTCTCTTCTTGTTACTGGTTTTACAAGTGAAGTTACAGACCTCGGATTTCAATTACGAAAATACACAGCAAAATACTTTTAAATATATTTTGTCCTTTTAAGAGGAGAGTAAATCTAGGATGTGTGAGCAAACTCTTGTTTTCCGTTTCTAACAAATGAAAACTTCTCATAAAATGTGATTTTGATTTTAGTATTAACAAAACCTGAATGCTGTAATGTATTATCATATATGGAATTAAAATTCGTTTACTCGTGAAAGTATTCAACATTAATTTAAAGTGTGTAGTTAATACATCAGAAAAGGAATTTCAAAGCAAAAAAAGTGAATCTAATATCCGAAATAAAGTAATGCAGATGTAACATAATTGCAGACAATATGACAAAGAGAAAAAAATGAACAGAACGCCACAAATTTAAAGCACTAGTAGTGCGAATCCCCACGATAAATGGAGGTATCATCAATGTGTTAAAACATTGCCGAATATTGAAAGATATGAATATGTAGTTTTTTTCGTATTTTGATCAAAGGCCGATCAGTTATATCAAAGCATATGGTGATTTCATTATTTTTATACACTGTTATTTTAAACATAAACAAATAAATACATAAACAACTTAGTGTGGATTTTTATTTAAAAATGAAAGAAAATCAAACGACTCTGTTTCTTCAATCCGTATTTTCATCTCACTATGTTGTAATGCCAAGTTTCCTCACAATCGACTTGATGAGTGCCCTGTCTTTGTCTTTATGTTGAAATCATCCACTAGCTTTAGACACTAGTGCTTTTGTCGGGCAACGGATGACAGTGATTGTAAGATCACTTTTGCCAGTTTAATTAATGCTTGTTGACAACCCCACACCCATGACCAGAAAAGACATGAATGTAGTGTTGTTCGGCAATTAGCAACGAATTCCGCTCAAACCAGTGCTAGGGGCCGTCTTGAACTTAATATTAGGTATTAGCAAAGCTCATTGTTGAAGGCCTCATGGTTACTTCAAGATGAAGAACAATGAAAGCGTTTTTCTTTGCTTTTTTTTCATGTATTTGTAAAGACTTTGTCTCATGTGCATTTACTCCATAAACTTTCATTCACCATTGATACAAAGCATATCTAAATAACTTTCAACATACTGTTCAAAGCAGCTAAACATTAATTTTACAACAACATAGTTTTATTTTGAAACTATGAAAATTGAAATACTTCAGTCCTCTTTACTGACTCGTTTATTGTGTCGCCTGCGTCCACGCAGTGGCGACATATAGGAATCACTATCCGTCATCTTGTGTCGTCGTCGGCGTCACAAAAATTTCTCAGGAACCATGTATCCGAGCCTTCTGCAATTTGGCATGAAGTATCAGTATGGGGACCTATACCGTGTAATAGGGTTTTGAATTTCTCAAAAGTCGACTTCCTGTTTGACGGAACTTAAAATATTTTTTGTGTCTTGAAAATTTCTGTCACGTTATTGCTCACCTGGCCTAAAAGGCCATGTGAGCTTTTGCCATCACTATGCGTCAGTCGTCCGTCTGTCTGCCTGTCTGTCAACAATTTCAAAAATCTTCTTCTCTGAAACCACTGGGCCAAATGTAACCAAACTTGGCCTGAATCATCACTAGAGTAGGGCTTCTCGAAATTGCGTTCGATTAGGCGGTAGATTAAACAACATGGCCGCCGTTGCTAAAAATAGAACATAGGGGTAAATTGCAGTTTTTGGCCAATAACTCAAAAACCGTTACAGTTATAAAAAATCTGAAAGAGGGTTAAAATGATCAACATGATGAGATCTACCTACCGTGCAATTTTGGAGAAAATCTGAAAACCCATCTCGGAGTGATATCCCTTTTTCCGTAAAATTTTCAAAAGTTGTGCATTTTTTATTTCAAAATGTGTAACAGACAGAGGTCAAGTGTAAATTGCAGAAATGTTCAGCTTATCAAGATCTACCCATCCTGAAATTTTGAAGAAAATCTAAAAACCCTTGTAAGAGTTATTGCCCTTTTTTCACAGAATTTTCAAAATTTTCATATTTTTCGTCTTTTCTTTCCAAAACTATAGAAGATGGAGGTTCAGTATGAATTGGTAAAATGTTTGCCTTGCTGTGGCGACTTCAAAACTGGTGTTGAAAATTGTTCGTTGACCACCGTTTTCTAAATGCCCGCCAAAAAAGGCGGGAAAATTCAACATTGTCTGATTTCAATGAAATTTGGTTTCCAAATAGATATTGATGTTGCAACTTCAAAACTGATGTTGAAAATTGTTCGTTGGTGGCCATTTTCAAAATGGCCGCCAAAAAAGGCGGGAAAATTCAACATTACCCGATTTCAATGAAATTTGGTTTCAAAAAAGGTATTGATGTCACAACTTCAAAACTGATGTTAGAAATTATTTGTTGACTGCCATTTTCAAAATGGCTGCCAATAAAGGCGGGAAAATTCAACATTGTCCGATTTCAATGAAATTTGGTATCCAAGTGGATATTGATGTCACTACTTCAAAACCAGTGTTGAAAATTGTTTGTTGACTGCCATTTTCAAATGTTTGCCAAAAAAGGCGGGATAATTCAACATTGTCAGAGTTCAATGAAATTGTGTATCCAAATAGATATTGATGTTGCGACTTAAAACCGGTGTTGAAATTTGTTCGTTGACCGCCAAAAAAGGTGGGAATATTCATTATTGTCCGATTTCAATGAAATTTGGTTTCCAAATAGATATCGATTTCGTAACTTCAAAACTGATCTTGAAAATTGTTCACTGACGAACATTTTCAAAATGGCTGCCAAAAAAGGCGGAAAAATTCAACATTGTCCGATTTCAATGAAATTTAGTTTCTAAATGGATATTGATGTTGAGACTTCAAAACTGATGTTGAAAATTGATCATTGACCGCTATTTACAAAATACTGTCTCGACTTCAAAACTGGTGTCGAAAGTGGTCCTTAGCAAGAACGTTTTGTGTCAAAAAAGCCCAACAAAGAAATATAGTAAACATTATCAGACTTTAAATGCAGTTCAAGATGTGTTGTTCGAGCTACCAAAGTTTGAGAGACTGAAGATCATGTGTATAACTTACAATGTTAGCTTGATTGTGGCAACTGAAAGCCAGGTGAGCGATACAGGCTCCTGAGAGCCTCTGGTTCTCAGGTACTATAAATCCTAACCTTCTGCAGTTCAATACGGAGTATCAGAATGGGGACTTCTACAGTGTAATAGAGTTTGTGATCCCTTCCATGCCCACTTCCTGTTTGACAGAACTTTGAATATTTGTTTGTTTATCAGGGTCACAAAAAATTCTGTCAGTTTTCTCAGGAACCACATATCCCAGCCTTCTGAAATTTATCATGGAGTATCAGTATGGGGACCTATACCATGTAATAGAGTTATGGATCTCTTGCATGCTCACTTCCTGTTTGACAGAACTTAGAATATTTTTTTTTTGGGCGTCACAAAAAGTTTCTGTCACATTTTTCTCAGGAACCACATATCCCAGCTTTCTGAAATTAAACATGGAGTGTCAGTATGAGAACATATATGGGTAAAAGAGTTTTCGATCTCTCACATGCCCACTTCCTGTTTGACGGAACTTAGAATATTTTCGAGTCTTGAAAATTTCTGTCACGTTTTTCTCGGGAACCACATATTCCTGCCTTATGCAATTTGCCATGGAGTATCAGTATAAGAGGGTCTGAGATCTCTTGCATGCTCACTTCCTGTTTGATGGAATTTAAAATATCTTTTTGCGTTATTATGCAGGCGACATATGTCTTCCCTGGAAGACTTACTACTAAGTTCTAACTATACATTTAAAATATATTAATATAAAATACACTTTACATTACATTTTTGAGGCTAATTTCATAAAACCAAAATGATTGCTGACTGGGGCTAAAAATTATAATAATTCA
This sequence comes from Modiolus philippinarum, assembly GCA_002080025.1. Classification (NCBI taxonomy): domain Eukaryota; kingdom Metazoa; phylum Mollusca; class Bivalvia; order Mytilida; family Modiolidae; genus Modiolus; species Modiolus philippinarum. The sequence continues at coordinate 38,340 of MJUU01061320.1, forward strand.
GAAACAGGGCAACAAAGAGGTATCTTTCGACCTTGCTTTAAGTATAAAATGCTATAAATATTGAAAGTAGACAGTTTAGGCTTGTTTACGTATATCATATTGATTTTTTGTATAACAACATAATATTTCCCTAAGAAAGCAACCAAATGTAAGTGCAATAAATTTCCATATTGCACTAGTGCAGATATGACTTGAATTTCATGACGCAATTGACAACAAAATTTTATTAGTAACAGAAATTATAGCTTTGCTATACAATAAAGAGGTTAATGCATGAATGTTGTGGAATATTATCCCTCATAGAATATATATTGCTCTTGCAAGCTCATACAGTAATTTTTGCGCCGTATCGAACAGCGTTCTTGGAAACGCGTACGGTACTTCACAAATGTAGAATTTATAGAGTTAGTATTCCGGGACGTTCGAGCGAATTGCTATACTTTTATCATGTGTAAAAATGAATTGTAAGTTTTGCTTTGTAATTTATTATATAGATAGCGGTGATTTACCGAATAAGTGACCGAAACTATATTTCAAACAACCAATTGCTTTTTCATGGGGGAGGGGGGTAGACAACATTCCTAACAATCCTAAAATTTCCCACCAAAAACATTTAACAACAAGCTGAAAATTCCAAAACACATTAACTTAAAAAGGTCTTTGTCCCCTTCTTATTAACAGAAAAATGTTACAGTGCTTTTTTTTCCTTTAACAGTTTACACAAAGAAAAATTGAACAGAACAAAAAAACATCAAATTCAACAAAAACAATTAGCCACCTGCTAAAAATGGCCAAAAAGGTCTTGCCTCCCCTCTTTTCATGGACATACAGTGTCAGTTATTGTGTACTTGCTCTTGAGAGAATCTCTCATATGGATATGCTATCACACTTTCATGTTTTGGCCTTTTTATTTTTTGTAATCTGAAATTGTAATTCTGACCACCTGTTTATTGTGCCCACATCTCATAATTTTATTTTGCCAAGTTTTCTTACAATTGGCTCGATGAGTGCCCTGAGGTTGTTTAAATGTTGTGATCGTCTTCTGCCGTCTTTTTGTCGGACAGTGGATGACAGCGATTGTAAGAACACTTCGCCAGTTAACTTTAAGTTTGTTGACGATCCCGCATCCATGGATCATTAGGATAAAAAAACATGGATGTAGCGTTGCTCGACAATTAGCAATGAATTCCGCTAAAACCGGTGCTAGGGGCCGTCTTGAACTTGCTATGAGGTATGAGTAAAGCTCATTGTTGAAGGCCTCATGGCGACTTCAAGATGAAGAACAACAAAAAAGCGTTGTTCCATTGCCTATTTACCATGTATTTGTAGAGACTTTGTCTCATTTGCATTTACTCCATATCCCTTCATTGATAATCGTACATGTATGTACCGGTCACACCTAAATATTTGCTACAACACAATGGCTTGAGCGTTAGGCCNNGTATTAAAAAAGGGTAATATATATATATATATATATATATATATATTACCCTTTTTTAATATATATATATATATTAGTCCTAGAGTTATGTACGCTTTTTTTTGCATAAATTTTAGGTGACTTTGGCTACACTTTCAAATATATCGTTTTGGTTTCAATGAGAACACTACTCCATCATCTCGGCGTCAACTGTTTATTCCATGTGTGATCATGAAAGGAATTGATAAAAAATGTACATAAACTTGCAACAGTTTAGTCATAACCGGATCTCTGTTGCCCTTACTACCCGACAATCTAATGCAAGTAAACAGGAGAAAAAATCGGTGGGTAAAGATGACGGACGTCGTTCCGAGAGAAACACGACGCAACGTCAATTACCGCCAAAATATTATTCTGAAGTAAAATTTTAGCAGAATTGTTTTCAAATATCTCTAAAACAAAAATCTATTAAGAGGAAACGTAAAGAGCAAAAAAGGGAACTAGAATAGCTCACGTACTTTGAAAGTTACAATAATTTAAAAATTTCATTAAAAAACGCAAATTAGTCGGTTTACCCCAAATTTAGCGATTTTCAACTCTTGATATCTAAAGAAGTAAGTCATGAAGGTACATTTGTATATTTCCCTTTGAATATTTGGAATGCTTACATCGAAACCGAAAATTTGACGAATTTTCATGAAAAAAATCAAAATTGGATCTATACTGTATCGTATGCCCTTAATAAGAAAAAAAAGAATTTTTTTACACGACACTCACCGAGTTGCCATTTTTTTACTAAGCTGTCTGACTGTTTAACGTCATTGTTTTCTGTGTTTTCGTTTTGGCCATGTCTTGGACTTCGATTTTTGTAATAACCACTCCTTTATTTCTTCGGTGTTCTACTGCCGTTCTGCACTACATTATGCAACTTGTAGATTTCCGTATTAAGGAACCTATTTGGGTATTTTTGAAAATGTATTGCTATTAAACACGAAATATTGCAAATAAACGATAAAGTTATTGCGTTATTTTTAAAACTTATCGTTTGAAAGCACTCATTCAGAATAGACCTAAATTTTACGAATAATCGCATTTTTTCGAATAAAAGCAGATGGATACTAATGATATAGCAAATAAAGGCATCTAAAGATCAAATATTGCGTTTATTTGTAGTCATTGTGGTTATTGGCAATGATGGTGTTCAAAGGCAATGTTTTGCGAATATTCGTATTATTATGCGCTTATTTGCAGTATTTTAAGTTGGGTAGTTCATTTGTTTATCATCGGCAATAATGCGCGTTCAAATGTAATTATAAAGTAAAACCCAAATTTCATTTGAAAAACAGTTCAATTTGGTGCTCTGCTTAATAAATTTAGATAATTCTCTTTTAAGTTGTTAAAAGTTAGAAAATATCTTCAGAGGCTTTCGTTTTAATCTGATGGCCTGTTTTGTACACTCTCTAAAATGATAGTATAATCTATCGAGGACGAAAGCAATCCTACAAATCACATGAATAGTACAGTTCTTATCTCTTTCCGGGAAAAAATATTGAAAAATTATAATAATTTCAGCCAAAACAAATTTTTACGTAATAGATTGCAAAAAATCGATCAGACACGAATTCAAAGTAAAAGATTAGAAATTATGATTAAATATTTATATCTCTGAAAATGTAGATAGCTAATGTTTATGCCACTTTTATCAGCATTGTTGATATAAAAGACTACCTCCACAGGGTGAAGACACCAAAGCAAATTGTTATGTAATTAACTCATTATACTAGTGATCGACAAGTGATTTTACATAATTACAGAGAACTAGAGGGCGATTAACATCTCAGAAATACCAAATTGTGAGTAATCTTTTATTCTATAACTACTATAGAACGCTTGTTCTGTAAAAAAAATTATGATTTGAAGTATCATAGTTGTCTATAGATAAACCATAGTGAGGATTTTTAATATTCCAAATAAAAAAATGATACTAGTCATAGAAATACATCGGTCTCAAAAACTATATACAAAATTGCATCAAAAACAATTACGACTTTAAAGATATCTTTTTGTCGCTTTCACTGTTTTACTTTGTGCCAGTTTTGATCTGTTCAATTGTTTTGGTTAATTCAGGTTTTCGTATCTTTTCACCAAAAACATAAATTCTTCATGATTTTGAACCTTTGGTTTGAAATTTTTCTTTCGTTTAACCATTGGTTTAGTTTTCGGTAATTATTACATATAATATGCACTTCAATCCAAGCTGCAGAATAAAATGGTCGCTCGAAACCTTTCCACGCCTACTCTATTGAAAATACGATATAACTCATAAACACCAGCTAGTTTATATGTCGCATGAATATTGGCAGAATATTTACTTATAATTAATGCGTAATGTATGTTGCTCAGAATTATTTTTTGTCTGAAAATTATTTTCGATTCTATAAACTTTGTCATTAATAATTACAATGACAATTCAAAACTTTTCCCGCTAAAACATGACATTGTTCCTTTTTGTGGTAAAAAGGCGTCGATACTTGAAGAAAGCAGTCGTAGTCAAGGATTAGGAAAGTTATAACGATCAAAATATATAGACTTGACAAAAACATTCTGAACAATTGTTGTAGTTTAAGATTTGGCAAATATAAAGAAGTATAAGATGTAACTCAAAATGACTGACCCTGAATCTTTAAGAAACAATATGGAGTATCCTGTTGTCTATGATTTATCAGACCGATTATATCTGTAATTAAAAAAACAAATGTTAACTGTGTTGTTGTATCACGGCATATCTTATTCAAGAAAAACAACCAAAGTGGTCATTCTCTCATGTTTATCTTTCTTATTTGGTATATTTTCTTAAACATCTTTCAAAGGTACTTTAAATTTTCTTTCATCCCGAGCATTGACCACAGCCACAAACCATTCTGTGCTTGAATGTTAAGAATGAGCTAGAAGTTAAAGATTTTGCAGCAATTGTAAATAATGTTTAATTGATTATATACATTTAATAAAGGACTCCAGCACCTTTGGAGATATAAATAAACAATACACAAATATGCAGATATAACAGATTCCCGCGTCTTAATTTGTCTGATAAAATGAAAAAGTATCGTCAAATGGTGTGACGGTTGAAAAAAATGAAAATTGTTCAAGAATTACTTCCCAAGTTATTAAAGGAATGATGTTATGAATAACTAAATACCAAAGTAAATTCACAGTATTGATGTAGATGCTGGATGAAATTAAAGTAATTGTTCACAAGAATATACTCCCGAATCTTTCTGGAGTAAAAAAATAAAAAAAAATGAAGACGAAAAATTGACACAGTAGATTATGGTCCATTTCCAGTACTTAACATTTGAATCAACGGATGAAAATTTGCTCCAAATTTTGTCAGACAATCAGATATTTGGTTGCATGTTTTAATCCATGAAACAGTCATATCTCCTAGTTCAATGTGCTTTCCTTAATGCTTACTAAATCCAATCGTAGCCTTTTCTCTGGTATAAGTTTTGTAGAATGAATATTCTGACAGAGAGATTTATTGTTTGTGTAACACTTGATTGGAATATTTTTACTTCCAAATTTCACCATTTCTTGCAGAATGCTCCTTACAAAGAAACAAGCATCAAGACCTTCAACAAGTGACAATGCCTCTGCTGCTAACGTACTTTTAACCACACGTTTAATTTTCTTAGCTTGCCAAGCAATTGGGCATATTTTGCTATTTTTGACACGCACACAGAAATTAAATGAATCCACCGGCACATGAAACTTTATCAGATAAGTTAGCATGTGATGCATCCATGCATCCCAATAGAGAAGTATCTCTTTACCATCTAAACTGCCCGAAAACGGAAAAAAAACTATTTCGTAGATATTGTTCTGGGCTTTTCGAACAACTTTATTAACTTTAGACACTAACTTTGAGTCACTGAGTTCGGTAGCTGTGGCAAGGTCTAGAACGTCAAAGGAGAGATAAGGCCTGCTCTGTGTAGCTATCCAGTGTAATTGTCCAACTACATCAGGATATTATGTCGTCTGACATACGATTTATCTGTCTGATCTCCTCAGTGTAGTTGTGTTGCTGCAGATATATTCCTTCATATTGAGACCAATATATCGGAAACCTCTATCCAATTCTTTTCCGCAACGAAAAGTTTTTGTGAAGTTATTTATAACGGCAACTTTGAATGAATCACTACCAACCCATAAGAAGTCTCAACATGCGCCAACAAGAGTCCTTCAAGTTTTTCATTTTAATGCAAATAAAAAATAGCTGGGTCTAACTTTGATTGCTTGCACATTAATCGCAAAAGTTCCTGTTTCACGCTCATGAACCAGTTACGTGAAGCATCTACTAGACCATATACACAAATTTTGAGTTTCCATTTAGTTGGTATATATAGAATAATGGTAGTTTTGAAGGTCGAGACAGAGAATATCACCGTATCGCGGCGAGTCCGTGACCTTCAAAACTACCATTATTGTTTTTATCGGCAACGTCGTAAGAGTCATGATGTCAATTTCATGACGTCATTGCCTGATATTTGCTTGTATCAGGTCAGTCCGGAGATACTGACAATATCAGTCAGTAAGATCAAAGAGAAAATGTACATAGTGCCGATAAATCATAAGAACATTCATTAGGTGGTTTAATAAATATAGTTCTGTCTACCACTTTCCCTTGCAAAAAGGCGGCTTTAATGTCATTTTAATGAACTGTGTAATTGCATGTTGAACTTACTGCCAACAAGATACTCATACTTTCTTTGTGAACTGTAGGAGAAACAGACTGTACTTCGTTATCCTCCTCAAAACCTCGCACCACTAACCTAGCCTTAACTATTCTTTTTCCATTACTTTCTTTTTCAGTAACTATCCATCTTGACATTACATTTTATCCTGAAAATGGAACCTCCTCATATACACTGAATGATTTCCAGTTTTCTTATTCAAGCTGTTTTTCCTGTCTCCGTGCCTTGAGATAGGAACAACGACTATGTTAATCTCATTCACTTTGTCCGCACTACGCCATTCCACAATTTCTTTATTAAAATCATCTTTATCTTCATCGAAAACGTTCAGATATGCCCAATTTTTTCCTGTTGACTTCCCTCCTTTACTCATTACTTTAGATTTTTCCCATGTGTCACTACCAATTCTCCGATATGAAATATCATTTCCCACTTGTGGAATTTCTTTAGGTTTCTCTTTGCCTCTACCTGGTGGTTCATAATTTCTGGTTTAATTTTATGCTAATTGTTTTCATCATTACCAATATTATTAGCATCATATAGATTTTGGGGTGTTTGAGGCAGTTGGTTATGAAGGTTAACTTGATCTCTACCTCCATCATGCTCATCCTCTAAATTCAAGTTGTGTTCGTTAGCATTCTGATGATTTTGGATGTGATCATCATCACTGTCATCATCTATGTGTTTGTATATATTTTGATTTACAGTTTTTTGTTGACTATCCTTACACGTTATCTTTGCTTTGTCATCTTGAAATTCCTTTCCACATCATATTAGGCGACAAGGATGTACACGTAGATAGATACTTCCATGCCTTACAAAGACAATTTTCCCATCTTGACCAATTACGGTCCCTGGGTCTTAATGCTCTACGTATTCTCTCTGATGATTCAGCTTGAATAAATGCCCTTCTACTAGAATGAATTGCATTTAAATGTGTTCTCCAGTGCAGGGGCTTATCACTGAGGACATGTGGCAAATTTTGATTTGCTCCATAAACCAGTTGATATGGGCTCCAACCATACATCATTGATAAACTGTTCACCGCCATTTTCTGCTAAGAAATTCTTCGGAGGACCCATGCCACCACCGATCCATAAAGTCATGATCTTTTCGCTTACTATCTCAGGAATTTTTCTCTTGATAACAGCTGCTAGACTAAATTTAGTAGCAATATCCACTAAGTGAAGAAAATATACATTAGGTTTCCACTCTTTCAGGTCGATGGCTACAACTTCATTGAATTCAGTTGCCAGTGGAAGCGAAACAATTGGTCGTGCTGGAGACCTTTTGTATCTTTGGCAAACATCACACCCTTCAGTGACTTTATCAACATAGTCCAAATGTTCATTTGTGTATCCTCCTGCATCTTGTAATAAAGCCTTAAGGCGCTTGGATGTGCAAACTGTTTATGTAATTTTTCAATGATTTCGATCATGTTGTCATGGAACTGAGTTGCAATAAGAGATGAGGTTGTTTCAGGTACATCCACGCTTATCTTATCTATTGCCACCCAATAATGATTGATGCACTTGTAGATGTGCACTGAAGCTGAACTTCCTTTCCAGATATTGATGCGCTGTCATTCTCAAGATCAAGTTTAACTTTTGCTTTCTTCGTGGAATCTTTGCTGAGGAGTAATGAATTGTCACTGTTGACTACATCAGTTTCTATTTCACATTCTACACCTGCAATGGCACATGGAAATATTAATTTCTTGCTAGATTGTAAAATAGTTCCACCTCCAAATTTAAACATGGTGTCACTGGGTTTTTGGATTACCTTTTCTCTAATACTAGAATCCAGAGAGTCAAGATAGCATTTCATCCAGGTTTCACATGCAACAGTTGAAGTACAGGCACTGTCCAATACTGCAGAATTCGCAGACTCATTTAAGGGGTAGTGTTTCCTAAGTTTTGTTCCCTGTGAACAATACTGCCTTCTGGTATTCTTATGTTTGGCCATGTTTTCATAGGAGTGTGGACATTGTTTAACTAAAAACAACGGCAGTATAATACTGAAGGAACAAGGGGAGTGAAGACTACAAAAAACGAAATCCGAAGACATGGCAAAAACGGCAACAGAGAATAACAAAGACAAAACAAGGACGTGAGACAGCTACAAGCACGGAAATAAAAAAAAACGACATTAAAAACCAAGGCACTCATAGTGTGAACTCCCATAAAAACCGGGAGTGATATCAGGTGCTCCGGAAGGGTAAGCATGTCCTGCTCCGCTAGCGGCACCCGTCACACTGTCAGTGAGTCAATCCAGGGTTGAGTCAAAACCGGTTATGTCAAATCCGTGAAATCTAGCCGAAAATGTCCGTTTTCATTTGGGACACAGACACGTCATATCTGTCAATGATATCATGGTGACGGTCATACAATTTCTGAAGGGATGAAAGCAACAAAGGCTGAACAAATCCCTGACTAAGCAACTTAAGGGACAGTCCTTTTGCTCTATTCAAAAAATCGCTGAATAAACTACATGCGCGACAGTAACGAATCAACTGTGAAATGAAAACTCCATAGGCTGGAGAGGTAGGTATATTGCTGCTCAGAAAGGGAAAATTCACAATTGGGAAGTTAAAATTATCACGTTTGTCATAAAGCTTAGATTTCAAACGTCCATCTTCATCTTCTAAATGGCGAATTGAATCACAACTTCTGCATCTCATTGTTAGTCCATCAGGCCCATTAGGATTAACAGATTTGCTATATTTACTAGACGGCTTGGCTGTATTTTGCTGTCTGATATCATTTGTTCTATAGTTGTTCCAACGATCCTTTGTAGCCAGTGTTTCTATATTGATTTTTGTTATTGTAATTTACATCTTCAAACGCTACTAATGTGGGTTCTACCTTGACACCTTCAGTCATTTCTTTACTTGAAGCTGCTTGCTGCTCAAAGAACTTCTTTAATGAAGTTGCCATTTGTTTAAACAGAGAAGCAACATCTGCATAATTGACACCAGTTAATACTATCTGTCTATCTCTCATTTCAAGTTCAGAACATTCTAACAACTTAAATGCTAATACAGGTTGTGGAAGTTCCATTTTGAATTTTTTGGTTTAATTGTACAATTTCTCAAATTCTGTTACATAATTTTTCATGGAACTAACTTTGCTTCGTCTAAATCGGTCAAATTCAGTATATGCTTCATATGCCTCACTAAGTCTTTTTTAAAGATTGCATCCATAAAATCAATGGGCTTTTTAACACCATTTTCAGAATTTAACTCACCTATGCTTAATTCGCTAAACACTTTTTCTCTGATAGAACTTTGCCCTTCCACTGTAAGTGACAATGCTATAGCTATTCCTCGCTTTTTCTCATCAAGATTAGTTAATGCTTGCCATGCTTTGACCTCCTCAATCCACCGACTACTAGTATACGGTTTTTGTTCACTGAACAATGGTGGAACTTTATAGTTGACGGATGCCATGTTATCTCTAATGTCTAATTAAACACTCACAGTTTTAAAATCACTGAATACTAAATCGTTCACCAATTTTCACTATATCGCTGGTCTACAGTCTCTTTCTCACTCACTGTTATTACAAACACTGGTACACTATTGATGGTTTCGCTGGTTACACTTTAACAATACACTAAATTGTCACTAGAAAACGCTCACTGTCTGTTGATCGCCATCTGGTAAGAAGATCACTGACTATCTTCACCACGCTCTTGCTGCCATGTTTAATTGATGATATACATTTAATACTGTGGAGATACAAAGAAACAATACACAAATATGTAGATATAACAAATACGATGAAGAACACCATTAACCTAGGGAATGTAAACTAATGCACAGGTTTTTCTCCTAGGATGGTCGTATGTTTCGTGTAGATAAAATGAATAAATACGTGTAGCTGTTGACCTAGCGGAATTAATCTACCGAAAGTTTAATAAACGAAACGCAGACAAACTTTACCAGAAAATCCTTTAATTAAAGGGAATAGTGTAAAATTCGTCATTCTAGAATCTGACACTTGTACACTGACTATGTATGCAGCCCCTAAGACCTTTTCGATCAATCATGAAAAGACAAGAAAAAACATTGAGGTTGTATAAGCAATGAAGGGATATGCGAGTAAATGCACATGAGACAAAGTCTCTACAAATACATGGTAAAAAGNAGTGCACCATGAGGCCTTCAACAATGAGCTTTGCCCATACCTCATAGTAAGTTCAAGACGGCCCCTAGCACCGGTTTGAGCGGAATTCATTGCTAGATGTCGAGCAATGCCACATCCATGTTTATTCTGGCCATAGATGCGGGATTGTCAACAAACATTACGGAAACTGGCAAAGTGTTCTTACAATCAATGTCATCCGTTGCCCGACAAAAGCACCAGTGTCCCCAGCTGGTGGACAATCACAACAAATAGACAAACGCAGGGCACTCATCAAGTTGATCGTGAGAAGACTTGGCTGTATAAATTAATGAAATGTGGGCAATATTAACAGGTGGTCGGATCACATTTAGAAATTAGAAAAATAGAATGCCAAAATTCAAAGTGTGATAGTGCATCCATATGAGAAATTCTCTCAAGCACAAGTTCACCATACCTGAAATGTATATAGAGCTGTATGTTTGGATTCGGTTCATAACACAAATTATGATGAATGAAGTTTATTATTAATGAATTACTGACGACAACAGCCATTAGTTTAAAATATTGTTCTTGGAATTTATTCCGTGAGCCGGCCTAGGTCATGACGATTGAAAATACGCTCTCTAGGACTTTTTTGATGGACATGCCATCCCAGACCTTTTCAAGGGAGCCATCGGGATTGTCAAAGCAATGTAGAAATGATTATTGCCCTGGTTATCCTTTTTGGATTTTTGACAGATCTTACAATTTCTGCAAAACAATCATCCAGTCGGTAGCTAGTATCAAATGGAGTTTGTACATCTTTAGCTCATTTGTCAAATACTCGTCATTACTTTTAAAGGTTAACACAGTATATCAAACAGTTAACGAATAAAAAGATACCAAAGATGATCTTCCTTTTTTTATTCTTGAATTCACTTTTCTGGATAAAAGTTTTCAAAAAAAAAAATCCTAACAGGAAACATTTAGGACAAGTCTTTTACATCTTTTTAGAATTTCATTATATTTTTCACGATATAAAGCAGATTGGGACTGATAATAAGGGTATTTCTTATCTCAATTTTTATTAAAATTTTGTCAAAAAATGCAAGAAACTGATAAAAAGTTCGGAAAAACTGGGACGTAAGATACATTGTTTACCAAATAGGGGATATCGACAGGTAATTCTTGGTGAATCCATTAAATTAGCTGACCGGAAGATTGTAACGTATACTTGCATCTCACTGATATACAGAATGGTTTTTGCCGAATTCCTTCTAGAAGTTTTGGGTTTGATCTTCTCCGCAGTGTGACAGTTTCTTTGTACCTAAAGATCAGGCTTCTTAGTGGCGAGCACTCTCTCATCTATCTTTGAAAATTACAATTTGTTTCATTATTTTCTGTTTCAGATAGTGATCTCGTGGTAAGTAGTATAATTGTATTGAGTTTGTTCGTTTGTTTATCATACTCTAGGGAAACGTGATAGAGAAAAGTGAAGTTTTGGTACATAAACAACGATTTAACCCTACAAATATCGTCAAGTTCCTACCGTTGCTTACATTTGTCTTTCGTTTATTTGTGTGTATGTATGTGTGTGTGTGTGTGTCATTGAAGTTTTTAGTCATTGTACAATGTAGATGTTTCCTCTTCTCTTGTCATTTCTAATAATTATTTAAAGTGGATATCTCTTTGAACATTTTTAAATTGTATGAACATCAACAACAGAAAAATATAATTGGTCAGTGTACTTGATTCTCAGTTGCAGACTTTGAAACATTTTGCAAGATTACGGTTATTTCTTTACTTCCATTGCTTTTTCACTAAGAAGTCTTGATTTAGATGGATTTTGTCCCATGTACCTTTACTCCATATCCCTTTATTTGTTCAATGAAATTGTCATGTTATTAAAAGTCAGTTTGAGGTGTATATAATCATGTTTAGAAAATATATATGTTACAGGGAATCTATGTAATCAGGTATTACGTGTAATCCTTAAAAATCAGGGAATACATGTAATCACTAAATTGCTTGGGGATTACGTGTAATCCCCTAAATTTCACCAGTGATTACATGTAATCCCTGAATTTTCATGGAATATTTACACGTTTCCCCTGACCCCCAATACTCCAAATAAAGTAACATTCCAAATGGTTTTCATGGTTTATTTATCAAAGAATTTTATGTTTATGCATGCAATATCTAAAAATTTGATAGTTCTGTTATAATAAGTACTGTCCATCTTATCATTATGTTAATCTGAAATTAACATAAAATTAAAGAGTATAATTGTCCATTGTCTAAATAATATAAATTTTAAGTAATACCATGTTTTTTCGTTGAATTTTGTCAATGAGTCTAGTATTAGATCTCATGAAAAGTTTTAAAAACCACTAATTCTTACGATAGTAGTGAATAAATTATGGATCAAAAAGAAATAACTGTCACAGAAGAACTCTTTAAAATCGAAAAGGACAAGGAAAAAAATCATATCTCCCCAAACAAAGACTGACAAAAGCATATCAAGCATAATTTTTTACAAGTACCAAAGATATATCTCTTACGAAGGTAAGACTATTGTTTGGTTCAGATCAATAAGAATGTTTTCAGAAATATTTCATTTTAATATTATTTAATTGAGAACAAATGTGAAGTTAATTACATAAATTTGTGCAGGTCTCATAATTAATTACTTTCGTTTCACACAAAGAAATCAATTTTCAGAGTTAAAATAATTATAAAAATGGATAATTTTCAGATTTCAAATAAAAGTAGACTGGAAATTTTCAGTATCATAAAAGTCAATTAGAAGGATTCATTCTGTAGCCTGCCCGGATGTGCTTTTCCTCTGAGGCAAATGGGCCAGTTGGAACACAACTTGGCTACAATAGTCCTTTGATGGTCCCTGCAGAAAAGGTGTTTTTTCTTGTCTGTGCTATATCTAATATAGCCACCATTGAACCCTATGGTTAAACGCACATTCAAACGGCATCTCTGAAACTACTCGGCCAATAAAATCAAACCTAGCCACAATAGTCTTTAGGTGGTCCCCTGCAAAAAGTTGTTTTTTCGGGTTAGGAATTTTTCCATGATATCACTAGGGGAGACATAATTTAACATTTAACATTACTGGTTATATGTGTTACAGTTCTTAAATTTTGACATAATTTTGCTTTTTCTTGCATGTAAAATGCAGATATATTTTCTAGTATTTGGGCTGAAAAATATCAACAAATCATTCAGATATTCTTTATTTGAGTTGAACATGCCAATTTTCATCATCAGTTGACCCACAGTCTAACTTAATGCATAACAACAACGATTATTTACCATCAGGGAAAACGTGTAAAAATGTTGAAAAAAATCAGTAATTTCATGTAAAATCGGCTAGGGATTACATAAAATCCCTAATTTGTCAGGGATTACACGTAATTCCTAATTACACAGATTCCCTGTAACATATATATATATGGTTAAAAATATGTCACATAGTAATAGATAAAACTGATAAATATACAAAAAAGAAAAAATAAAACAAAATCCACTGTAGTATAAAAAAGAAGATAAATTGGCAAAACTTGTCGGTCTTTTTGCCTGCAACGAAACCGTCTTACCAGACTGAGAGTAGGCAGAACCAATGAAGTAAAAAACTTAAGGAAAAAGTTGTATTTGATCCTGAACTTATTCCAGTATGTGGTGACAGTAAAGGATCATAAAATAGACTTTTTTCAATGTCAAAGGACAAAGCATTTCTAAGAAATTTGATAATTTTTTGTTCAATAAAATGTTTGAATTACTAGATTGTACTAGTGCAGTTATCCAGTAAGCTGTGGTTGGTCTAAAATTTTCACTGACTGCGAAAAGTAAAAAGAAGAAAGATGGTGCTTAGTGTTAAAACTATTTTTTTATGTCAGGAGAAAATAATAATTTTACAATTTAATCAAACGCCGTTGAAAATGCCCGATTTCGAAATATCGACACACCAGAAAGACTTGAATGGTTCTCTGACCAGGCAAGATTTCTTAAGAGTAATACTAGTATCTTACCTTTAAGGAGTCCGAGATGTCTAAATCTTGAACTTTCTCCAGTGTTAGATTCATTTATTCTGATGTGATGTTTCAAGTATATGACGTAATAGGAATATATTATTGCTTGAAAAGCCAAATATGGCTAAAATTATAAGCAACCAAAGGTCTCATTCATACAATAACCGCAATCGTCTGATAAGAATGAAAATAATTTACCGAGACTCAAGGTTCCATTTTTATGATGTCTTTACACTTCGTTATTTTTATGGGAGTTGATATGAAATGTTACAGAGTTTTGATCGAAAGGATGTTTGAATTTTTAATTGTTCGGTATTTATACATACATGTAATCGTAGCAACACATTCTCGGGCGAGGATAAAATGTATTAGCATGAAGCATTATCTTGACTGTTACAAATTTACCAAAATAGTTATTTCTGGTAAATAATTTATTTTTGTTACTTATTTAGTGGTTGTTCAATTACAAAAACTCTTGAAAATGTAAATTATTGAACATTTAAATTGCAGAAACAGGTGTTCTTCGTAAACCATTGAATACTTGTTTGGATTTCACATAATTTTAACTATAAAAAATATTATTTATCACTTGAAACTACTAAAAATTGAATTTCTTCTTGTACACGAGTTAAGGGTATCGAGTGTGATGTTAAAACGTTGTTTACATTTTGTTACAGAGCGGATGTTACTGTTGTAAATTGAAACAAACACATGACATGGAAATGTAAAACATGCTAAAAGCAAGCTGTACATGCTATGCTATTGATTGCAAAAAATATTTTAAATGAATAAATTAGAAAAAAATACAACCCTCCTTTAAAGTACGATTCGCAAAACTGCCATCAAATTACATATGCCTTTTATACATGTATGTTCGAGTCATCTAGTAGTGTAAAGTCACAACATGGTGTAGAACCCTTTTTCCATGGAATACCTCACAAAAGTTGTAAAATATGTAATATCAACATGTATAACAGGAATTACACATGATGGAATGTGACGCGAAAGGTTGTAATATCTCGAATAAGGGTAACCATAAAGCAGCCCCTCAAGTGACTTTTTTTTTCTTCCCACATTCAAACAAGTATTGTAATTGAAATAGATCATGTTTGTCTCGCAAGGCAAGACATATAGCGACCACAGATTCCGTCATCGGCGTCGGCGTCGTCGGTGTCGAAACTTAACTTTTTTTAACTTCAATAGCTTTCTGAAACCTTACTCAATATCAATGAAATTTTGACAAAATGTTCAATATAACTTCATTATTGAATCCCAGATTTATTTTGGAAAAAATAATTTCATTTTTATCCGTACATTGTATTTTGTCACTAGTTGGACTTAGTTTTTTTTTTATCAATTTATTTTTTCGTTTGTAACCATGTACATGCCGTAGAAGGATGATGATTGGATTCTTAGCAACCACATCTTAACAAAGACCAATTATAATGTAAGCGGAGTGAGCAGGCGCGACACTAGATTCTGCGGAACTATTTAATTTCATTGACTTTTAATAAATGGCAGCAGCTACTATTAAATGATCAAGAGATTTTTTGAATGTGATTTGGGATAATAAGTTGATACAGAATTGTTGATTTAATATCCATCTACAATACGTCCAAAAGGTAGCGGCTTGGTCGATTTTGTTTACTGAACACAAATCACTCATGAATAAATTGAATAAAATAAAAAGGATAACATGATTTTAAACACATATACAATGGCCAAAAATACATGTACATGCCAAAATAAGACAAGACCTGAACAAGAAATTAAACAAATAAAAGATGAAGACAAACGTAACAACGAAAGGAATCTGATAGGAATTACTTACTATTTATGGTATCGGAATACAACCTAAATGAACTTACTTCTGTTGTTTTAAATTAGCAAGTTTTCCTGTAAATCTTTCTAAAAATGGCATTATTATAATATTTTAATTTTGTTCATTCCAAACATGATTGGGTATCTTTAATTTGGTTCAAGATAAAAAAATATATATATAAAGTATTGCAAAGGTACAGACTATCTTACAACAGACCGAACCACAATTGCATAATCCCATAAAGGCATGCGTTCATTAGTTTGTTCTACTCTTGACGATTTTAATGAACGTAATTCTACTATCACAGGCAAGGTTACAGATTTCATAAGTTGTTGAATGCATTTAAGAAGTTTTGTGATAGATATGAACATTTGATATCAAAATATGGCGTTACTCGCGAAAAGCTTATTACTAAGGGCATTTCTCATCCTCGTTTTTACGGAATTTTGTTATTTATTACACGTAAGAACTCATCATAATCAAGCTTCAGACCAAATATGAAATGAAATATTTATTAACACTGCGAATTAAAAAATGTCGAAAACTGATAAAAAAAATCCAGAAAAGATACATTCTCTACATAATAGGAGATTTTTCCAACATATTCTGAATCCGTTCAGCTGGCTTTCGGATCAAATAACCTGAAGATTTTATACACATACTGACCTCTAACCGATACTGCCGATGTCTACTGAAACACGCGATGATTCTTTACCAAACCCTTCGGGAAGTTTTGAGTTTGATTTAATCTTCCTTAGTGCGACATAGTTTTACCAGCAGACTAGGATTCATGAGCTGGCCGGCAGATTTGCAGCAATCAGCCCTTGATTCATCTTTCAAAATCACGTTTGTCCTATTCATTCCTTTAAAGATTGGGGTCATGGAGTTGATAGTTTACCTGTATTGGGGTTTATTAGGGAAACGGAACAGAGAAAGAGGAGGTTTTGGTACCCATAAACCTGTTTCTTTCATGTATTTGTAGAGACTTATTCTTGTGTGCATTTATTCCATTAACTCCCATTGTTTATTTCACTTTACTGCTGGCTTTTGGTATTGCATGTACCAAGTTCGATTGTCCCGACTTCCTGTCGTTGTCTACATTTTTATTTTGACTTTTATTTGTGTTTTCATCGATAGATTATGCCATGTAATTGTAATTCCTATCCATTGAAGATGCATACTGTTATCTTTTTATTCAACTGCTTGGATACACTGTATCATGAACATATACCAAAAAAACCATTTCATTGTAGTTATGGTAATTTAGCCATTTTGGTTATTTCATGTTTTAATTTCATTTATACCACAAAGTTTTACGTTTGGCTTTCATCATGGTCACATGCTCTCGTCGAACTTTTTAATAAACGGATTTGGAATCCCCGATTATTTGCTTTAAATCATTTCTTTATTGCCTTATCATTTATTCATGGACACATGGAGCATTTCATACTCTGATCAATGTTTGAAATTTAGTCATATTGCACGCTATGTATTGCAATAAAGAGTTTTCCATGAACAACGGTGGAATCTACTGTCTAATCTGTTAAAGGCTTTACATCAAGGAAAAATAATATGTAATTTAAGTATATTTTATCGTTTGTTCATAAATTTCTGACAGAATGAATATGATATTTTTCTTTGAAGCTAAAACACTCTAACCAGATGGAAATTGTCAGAAACTGCTTATATATTTCTATGAGATATATCTTTCAACAGTAACTATTTTTGTTTTCTTACCTATTTGAGAGGTATAAATAATGAATGCACTGATTACTTTAAACATATAAAACTTCTATTAATAAATCTAAGCATGAAATAAGCTTAAGATTGAAGACAGAATCAAGAATACTTTTGAGTACAACCGAATAGAATAAGAACAAAGTCGGGGGGTCACTTCAGGAGGAAAAGGTACAGACGTGTGGCTGCTTTTTTTTAATTTTGTAGGGGGTGTGAATGTTAACACCGGTATTAATATTTTGCCCTATCCTCTTATATAGTAATTTTTTAAGTACAAGAATACTGATACTCCATGCCAAATTGCAGAAGGCTCGGATACATGGTTCGCATTTGTTCTACTCTTGATGATTTTAATGAGCGTAAACTTACTCTCACGTCCAAACTTTTACAACAAGGTTACAGATTTCATATATTATTAAATACTTTAAGAAGTTTTACAGAAGATATGAACATTTGATATCTAGATATGACGTGAATCGCAAACAGCTAATTATAAAGGGCATTTCTCATCCTCGATTTTATGAAAATGTTGTTAAAAAATGTCAAAAACTGATTAATAATCCAGAAAAACTGGGACGTAACTTACATTCTTTACGTAATAGTGGATATCGACGAGATATTCTGAACAAATCCGTTAAATTGCCTTTGGATTCCAGTGACTTTACATATATACTGGCCTCTCACTGATACTGCCGATGTCTACTGAAATACATGAAGACTCTTTACCAAACCCTTCGGGGAGTTTTGAGTTTGATTTTTCTTCCGTAGTGCGACAGTGTTTTACCAGCAGACTAGATTCCTTAAGCTAGCCGGCAGTTTAGCTGCGAGCACTCTTTGACCCTTCTTTCAAAATTACGTTTTGTCATATGCTTTTCTGTTCCACGATAGTGCTCATTGAGATAGTATTCTTCCTGTATTGGGTTTTATTCTCATGTTTATGATACTATAGGGAAACGGGATAGAGAAAGGGGAGGTTTGGATACCCATAAACCGGTTTAACCCTACCACTGGCTTGTGCTAGTGCCTGTACCAAGTCCGGCTATCCCGATTTCCTATCGTTATTTATGTTTGTCTCTTGTTTTCATTTTTTTCTGGTGCAGTTTGCTTGTAGATTGTGGCATGTGATTGTAGTTCCTGCCCATTGTAGGTGTTTGCTATGATCTTGTTTTTGTAATTTCCTGAGAATAATGGACAGAAATTTTTTGTAACGTCTATCCGCAAAAATACTCTAAAGTAAGTGACCAATCCAGAGATCCCAAACTCTGTTATACAATATAAGGCATCATACTGTTACTCCATATTGAATTACAGCAGGCTGGGGTATGTGGCTCCTGAGAAAAATGAGACAGAAATTTTCAAGACGCAAAAAAATATTCCAAGTTTCGGCAAACAGGAAGTGGGCATACGAGACATCCGAAACTTTGATACACGATATAATTCCCCATACTGATACTCCATACCAAATAGCAGACGCCTCGGATACATGGTTCCTGAGAACAATGTGACAAAAAATTTTGCGACGCCGACGTAAAGCGACGAATAGTGATCACTTTATCTCGCCCCTGTATGAATATATATTTTTCCATCCCAAACCATGAAAACTTGAATGCTTCTTGAATGCTTCTACAGAGAATTGGGAGGTTCACAACAAGAAAATGTAAGTTAAATCGTTTGTCACAAAGGTTGATGCATCTTTTAGTGGAAGCAGTTTGTGACAATTCCATTTTCATCAACGGAAGTAAAAAACAAATCTTATTTGTTTTATTTTTTGGGTATTATTCCGATGCTGCCATTGTCCTTGGATTGTTCGTTTAGACTGACAGTTCAGTTCTCACTTAGTTTTAATAAACTCGAAAGATTTGATTGAATATCTATCTTCAACTGACCTTGAAAATTGCAACAGTGTCAAAATATTTGATTTTTTTTTTACTTTCTGCTTCTTGGAATGTAAAGTTGGGGTTTATTTTATTAAATATCATACCTATTTCAACAAAAAGTATACAGATGAGATACCTATTTAAAAAAAAAGTATACAGATGAGGATAACACTTTTTGGGCACAAAAAGTGGGCATTTTAGCCGATTTGTGGGACTAGTTGTGAATATTATAAGCGATTTGTTTCTTTTTTTTCGTATAAAGCTAGCTTCATACAATGACTGGTTTAAGAAAAATAATAAGCTTTCAAAGTTTTTTAAATATAATTTTCCATTATATAAATTACGTTCTCTCATCGAACATCCTTATTTTAAAAATATAACCTCAGTCTTGTATACCTAAATGAACTAGAAATTAAAGATACCCATACTATCAGCATCATTACTGGAATTATACCTTTATATTGATAATTCTGGACGCTTGAAAACTAAACTTTAGGAAAAGCGTGATGATTTCAACAATCAATTGGTGAAGTTAACTTTTTTGAGCAGTAATATCCCCGCATTATGCTTAATGGTATATGGCGTTTTCATTTCACAAATCATTCGCTATTTTTGAGTTAACTACCGAATAACTAAATACCGAAATGACAAACACCAACTATGACAAAACCGGATCTTTCATTGGTAGTGTGACGGATGCCACGCTCGGGACGGATCATGTCTACCCTTCCTGAGTATTTGATGATACCCCCAGTTTTTGTATATGGGTTTATTCTGCTAGTGCTTTAGTTTTGAGGCTAACTTGTTTATTTTTGTTTATTTGTTTTGTCTTTGTCATCTTGTATCCACTTGTGTTAAATCCTGATAGCCGTCGTTTTGGGGATTTTGGGTTTTAGAATTTACCCTTTCTCTCTTTTTGCTTCGTTATTCGTGTTTCTCATATACAAATGTAAAATTGATATTAAAATGATACCCTAACATATCCAGTACTATACCATTTTATGATAAAGAATAAAACAGTCAAACTCGATTAATTAAATACCTCTAAATACCTGTAAAAAGATACGTTTCTTCCGTTATTTTAACGTCTTTTGAAGTTGTTTGGTTTATAGAAACTAAATTTATCATGAAATATTATAGAGGAAAGTGCTTACCTCATTTACTAGTTGAATTACCTTTCTTTGTTCATATCTCATATATAATTATTTCCAGCATTATAAACTGGAAATAAACTTTACTCAAGCTACTTGACGTAAGTATTACAATTTCAAACTTACCCTTAGTAATACTTGATATTTGATAAGTAATACTTGATATTTGACGCTTATCATACCATTACATATACTTTAAGTAATTGTCCGCTGTATTGTATTATTAAAGTAATGGTTTTTCGATGCAAATAAATATTTCTCTAGAATATTTAACCTGACGTCGTGTCTTTTACATTTTGCATTTCAGTATGTTGAGCATGACATTTAAAACCTCGGATTTGATTTTTTAAAGGAATTAATCTCTCCGACCATGCAAAGCAACATTGGAATACACATTTACCACTGCCAAACAGTAGAATACTTTAAAAAAAAAAAAGAGCGAATTTGTGGAAGATTCACATAACTATATACCGGAAATTTAATGTCTCCTTGGTGACTGACAAACATGTTCTCCTTTAGAAAGCTCTATGTATGGTTAATAAAGATAAATAAAGGCGAAGAAACATAAACAGTATCCAGTGTACAGTGAGTTTGGTTATCGTCACCTAGAGTCTACTTATAAATTTATTATTCTGTAGATCAAAAATCTGTTAAACATTTGCAAAAGAACATCAACCCAACAGAAACTTGATATAATGTTAAAAAAGACAACATTGTTTTTGGGTTTCTAATAAACGCAATCAGAAAAGTTTAAAAAAAACATAAATATGAAGAATAGAGTATTACTCCTAAATATCTAAATCAAAGATAAATTAAACGGAAATAACGGAAACTTATATTCAAAGACTTGACTCTTCATCTTACATACCTAAATGATCTCGAAATTAAGGAGGTCACTGATATATATCAGCATCATTACTGGAATTTTACCATTATATTGCAACCTCTGGACGCCTGAAAACAAACTTCACAAAAAAGCGACCTTCAAACAGTGAAGTTAATGTTTTTGAGCAGTAATATTCCCACATTATGATTAATGCTATATGGCGTCTTTATTTCACAAATTATTGTCATACCTTCATTTCACAAATTAGAACAGACATTTTTTAGTAGATCTAAACACCAACTATGACAAACCGGATTTTCTATTGGTAATTTAACGGATACCACTTGCAGATCATGCATACCCTCTCCTAGTATTTCTTGATTGATCTTCCCCAAGTTTTTGTATGGGTTCATACTGCTAGTGCTTTAGTTTTGTGAATAACTTGTTAATTTTGGGGGGTTTTTTTTGTTTTGTTTTGTCTTTGTCGTCTTGTCTCCACTGGTGTTAAATCCTAATTGCAACATTTTGTGGGCTTTTTGATTTTAGAAATAACTAAATGCCGAAGTTACTGTGAATTTCGTTTCTGCGTATGCGCATTTCGACAACTTATGTCTCTTCAGTTCAGATAAAATCTAAACGTTTGGGAGACAATCAACTCAAAAATGTTTAAACACAGAAAGAGAACAGATAACCAATATTATCTTAATGTAAAGCAAAAAAAATTACCCTTTCTCTCTTTTTGCTTCGTTATTCGTTTGCCGATGTTTTCTCATATGCAAATGTAAAATTAATATGAAAATGAGGACTAAACTTATCCAGCACTATACGAATCCATCCTAAAGAATGAAAATAAAACTCGATTAATTAAATGCCCCTAGATACCTGAAAAACCATGCGTTTTCCTGCTATCTTAACCTCAATCTATCTACTGGTTGAATGATCTTATACTTTGTTCACATCTCATATAATCATTTCCAGCATTATACCGGCTGTTCCTCTAATTGTTTAGGTTTGACTTTTGTTTTTTATTGTGATTTTTCTTGTGCAGTTCCTTGGTACATTGTGGCATTTGACTTATGTTTTTCGGCCATTGTAGGTGTCTCCTGTTATCTTTTTATTCTATTATCCATGTTTACGGACCAAAATATCCAAAAGTTACTTAAATTTGGCATACCTACCCTTGGCATTACTTTAATCTCTCGATATTTATCATGCTTATCATACTATACTACATATACTATAAGTAATTGTCCACTGTATAATATAAAAATAACATTGTGTTTAGCAATGACTATGCCAAAATAGTGGTCAGGGTTGAGACCATAGTGCACTATGTGTATTCAACCCTGACCACCATTTTGGCATAGTCATTGCTAAACACATTGTTATTATCATTATTATGCTGACTGTGTCATTAATTTTCATTTTTTTATTACAATTTCCAAATTAATAAATAGTTGTTCTTTTCATTCAGTTACTGTCAGTTTAAATTCCTATCTTTCAAATAGTTGCATAATGTCATGGAAATTTGAAAAAAAAAACAACTTTTTATTGCGGATCTCAAAAATTCATTTACTTCATGATATAAAATGAAGAGATAATTTAAATGAATGGTCACAAGAGGGGTAAAAACTTTATTTTATCAGAAATATTACTAAATTAGGGTTTGTTTCTATGACAGAAGATCCCTACAAGTTAGATTTTCATTACTATTTGATTGACAATACTGTAGCTCCGCCTTCGAAGTCACGTGACAGGCATAGTACATGGCTGTAGGTATACTATGCCAAAATAGTATATTAGACACTATTAAAGCAGTTTCTTACAGGAAGCATAATAATATAGGGTTATAGAATGGGATTTTTCATATTGGTCCTGTATTATGTCCAAGGACGGTCGTATTGGGCAGAGGACAGCCGTATTGGTTGCCGAGGCCCAATACGGCTGTCCGAGGCCCAATACGACTGTCCGAGGACATAATACAGGACCAATGTGAAAAATAACATTCTATGACGCCTTTATTAAATAGTTACATACTAAACTATTACGGACTTTTTAAGGAAATGTAACTCTGTCAGTCAGATGCGAACTGGTTAACGTGAATTGTACTGATACCTGTGTATTATTTGACGAGTAAACGATAGTGATTGTCATGGTATATTATATTATTTATATCATTTATATTTTGAAAAAAAATTAAACGTTACCTTAGGTTAATAAAATGTAACAAATAAAAGAATAATCTATATAAAGCATTATTATACACTGATAATTGGGACTACATGTAACAAAAATAAGAGAATGCCTCAAACAAAGACTTGTATACGTCCTTGCTTCAAAATACAATTTATCATAGTCGTTGACTACACAACACACAAATTTGTTACACACGTGATGCATACATCACCATCAGGTCATTTCTTACGTAATTTAGCCACAGGTATCACAGGTGAAAATTATTTATTGCCACAATCAACATCAGGGATGGCTGTCAAAGGGTCATAAAATAATTGAACCACAAACAGTCTGCTCTATTCAAAATTAATGTTTTTTAGATTTTTTTGTAATTTAAACAATAATAAATTGTTCATTTATAAAAGTAGTTGTATTTTAAAATATTGACAAACAAAATAATATGAATCACAATTAATGTTGTTGGGTCATCACAATCTAGCTGTCGCCATATTGCCTGTTGTCTGGGGTAGAATCAGTGAAAATGGACGATTTTCAAATCGATTTTGACGAGATAGGATCTTTATCTTAAGTGAAAAGAATTACACCGACGGATAGCCTATTTTATCTATTTTCACCACATAGTTGTACAAATTAAAAAAGTGTATCAGTTCTCTCGCAATTCAGTTCTAAAAAGGGGATACTTAACAGAAAATACGATATTTACAATGCCTTAAATAGGGAAAACTTATGAAAATATTTGAAATTTTAGAATCAATTTTGACGAGACTAAACCTCTTTTGATTCTCATAAAAATTATACCGAAAGAAAGAGAAATTTATGTAGAATAAGCACATAGTTGTACATTTTAAAGAACGCAATTCTAAATCGTGGTATTTTCTATTTTTTACAATCTATCGTTATATTCCTATGTACAAAATACGACAATCCACAGGTAGCCACTTTAGTCACGTGACTGGTCGATGACGCTAATAGTTTAACATGATGATGTAAAACTATGCTATCGATTCAGTGGCAACAAAATGGGCGAAGGACTTGTCAGTCAAAAACTATGCTATCGATTCAGTGGCAACAAAATGGGCGAAGGACTTGTCAGTCAATTTTCATATTTGCTTTTCCTTTATCCTCAGGTTTATTTTCATGTATTTTTGCTATGGGGAACAGTCTCCAACATTTGTAAATTTGACTTGTGATATGACGACATGGATGTCCGTCAGCCACGCAAACGACTCAAGTTCAATTCAACGAGTGGTGGTTACCTGAAAAAGCTTTACTTTTCTGATCTTCGAAGCATTTTGTGTTGAAATCTGATTGTTAACATGTTTGAATACTATGATGTTTCATATTAAACATCACTGAACTATCAAAGTATTTTTCAGAATGTCAACAAACCAGCGTTGTCATTCATGTCCTTGAACTTCTGCAAAATGAATGTAGAAATACGGGATCGGATCCGGGAAATGAAACTGAATTTCCGTTTTAAAATAAATCGTAATAAAAAATGTACGATCGGTTTGTATTGTAGCAGTCTGGTAGATTATTCACATGGAATTATGTTCTGTTCGTGGTATTGCCGCCATTTTGTTGAAGATTTAACGAACCGGAAGTCCGTAACGGGCCTGGCCGTATTAGCCCAGTAAACCCGTATTGGGCCAGTAAATCCATATTGAGCCAGAAAATCCGTATTGGGCCTGTTTGGTCGTATTTGTCCAGTAAACCTATCTATATTTGCTCTAATCATTTTGTATTGCATAGACAATTTTAATCATATTTTACATAACTATTTAATAATATTCAATTAATGGTTTTTCGATGCAAAGCGAGTCAACCATTTCTCTAAAATATTTAATCTGCGGTCGTGTCTCTTACATTTTTCATATATTATATTGAAAGTGACATTTGAAACCCCATATTTGATATCAATCCCTTCGACTTTGCAAAGCAATATTGGGATGCACATTTACCATTGCCAAAAACAGTTAAATACTAAAAATGCGGAAAAAACAGCGAATTTGCAGAAAAAAAATATCTTAAGGTATGATGTAATATGTAATACACATTATTTTGTCCCGGTAATTTATTGTCGACCTGATGACTGACAAACATGTTATCCCTTTTCTAAGCTTTAGAAAGCTATATTTATGGTTAATAAAATTCGAGAAAATAAGAAAAGATTGAAGAAACATAAACAGTATCCAGTGTAAAGAGAGTTTGTTATCGTCACCTAGAGTCAACAAATAGATTTAATATTCTGTAAATCTGAATGTAAAACATTCGAACAACAAAGAAAAAGAAACCCAATAAAGGTTTAAAACAGACAACATTGTTAGTGGGATTATCACAGAAAAGTTAAAAAAAAACATCAAAGCGTGGTTCCTTGCTTGTTTTTAACATGTATTTGTAGAGACTTTGTCTAATGTGCATTTACTCCATATCATTTCATTCCCCATAAATATTAAGAATAAGAGTGTATCATTCCTTAATATCTGAATCAAAGATAAAGAGAATTGCATATATAACTTTACTTGCTAATACACATAACTTCGAAGTTTGTCAATAGAACATCATTATGTGTTGAATTCTTTCAGTTTCAATCAGCAATAATGCCCAAAAAAATGGACTGGGAAAATTATCATCTACAGACGTTTCCATTTTATTCATGTACATTCATTAAGTTAATGAAGAATTTGAATTTACAAGAGAGACAACTTCGTATTTTTAATTTCTTCCGTAAATTATTTAGGACACAACAACATTTTCCATGATGCAACCCAATTCGATAATACTTGGCACAAATAAAAGCTTTTTTGATATAAATTTATAGAATTTGACAACACAGAAATGAATATTTCAATGTAATCTTATTTATGAACACGACATGGGAAAATCGTTGCTGATCTAAATGATTGCCGTATTAGAGCCATCAAAAACGACGAAATGTGAAACGTTTCAAGGGCAAATTTAAGCAATATCTACTTAAAGCTCTATAAACCGCGTCAGTAAATGAGTCAATTGGTCAAATGAAATTGGTTTTTCAGATCATGACTGAATGCGCCAATATTCCCTACAATATCTTTCCCACAAAATAGATTTCATAATTTATCTATTTACATAATCTTCCTTTAATAGT
The DNA here is from genome assembly GCA_002080025.1 of Modiolus philippinarum. NCBI lineage: Eukaryota > Metazoa > Mollusca > Bivalvia > Mytilida > Modiolidae > Modiolus > Modiolus philippinarum. The sequence goes on from MJUU01061320.1 coordinate 65,399, forward strand.
CTTTTATGGATAAAAACAGATGCTATCAAGTCCAGTGCTACGTAGAAAATACTTTCAAGAGGTAGCCCGAATTTTGTTTATATTATACATAGTTAAATTGTTATTCTTGTAGGGTTTCAACGGGACTTTATTGTAAGATATGCTTGCCACTTACAGTTCGTCATGTTCATGGGTCTCTTTGTCCACGTTATTTATCCTTTTATTCTTTTTTTAATATTAGAGAAAAGAAGTAACATCAGTCGTAGCCATGTGGATATTGCTGAATTCCTGGTGGATGTCAATGTAGAAAAGATAAAAAGAAATATTTACATGGCCAAACATTACAATTATACGCCACAATCGACCAGGGAATTGCATAAGAAAAGCAATAAAAAGACAAAAGACAAACATAGACAACGATAGGAACTCGGGATAGCCGGACTTGGTACATATACCGGCACGAAGAAGAGCTAGCTGTAGAATGAAACCGGTTTCTGGGTACCCAATCCTCCCCTTTCTCTATCCCGTTTTCCAATAATACAATAAACTTACAAATATAGGTAGACTACTAACTCCAAGACCACGAACTTGAGAAGGAAAGAATAAGAAAAAACGAAATTTAGAAAGACGGGTCAAAGAGTGCTCGCCGCTAAACTGCCGGCTAGCCCAAGGAGATTAGTCTGATGGTAAAACTCTGTCCCACTACGGAAGAAAAATCAAGTTAAAAACTTCCTGAAGGGCTTGGTAAAGAATCATCATGGATTTTAGTAGACATCGGTAGTGTCAGTAAAAGGCGAGTACACCTGTAGGTCATTGGAGCCCAAAAACAATTTAACGGAATCATGAAGAATATCCTGTCAATATTCCCTAGTACGTGAAGAATGTAAGTTACATCCATTTTTTTTTTTTATTTTCGTATCAGTTTTTGAAATTTTTAACCACATTTCCGTAAAAACGAGGATGAGAAGTGCCCTCATTAATAAACTGATAGCGAGTCGCATGATATTTAGATATCAAATGTTCATATCTGATATAAAACTTCTCATATATGTTTATCAATTTATGAAATCTGTAACTTTGTTGTAAAAGTTTGGATGTGATAGCAAGGTTACGTTCATTACAGTCGTCAAAAGTAAAACAGACGCGTGCGAATCGTACAAACTGAAATTATATACATGCAGTATGACGGAGCTATAGGAACGTCACCATCAAGGAAAGAATAATTAGTAATATTGAAATCAAAATCATCCCTTTTATCAAAAATGTTAGTTCTAATTTTAAATGCATACAAAGTTGAATTACTATTGAAGTCTATATCTGTCATCAAGATACATTAAAGTCGCGATAAATTATCGGGAGAAGTCGTGATAATTTGGGTATTTTGTCGACATAACAAACAAATTATCGCGATAACTCCTGTGAAAGGTCAAGATAATTATTTTGACTAGTCGAGATAATTATATGAATTATCATGATTTTTAGAGAGCCATTGCCCACATGTAGCGTCGACATAAATGTTGTCGCGATAAATTACGATAACTTTTTCAATAATAACATGACAAAATCGGGTTATTTCATCTCGACTACTCGCGAAAGTTATGATATCTGTCAACTACGGAAGTGTGTGCCTTGTGTTTTTAGCCCAACTGGCATGAGCGAGGTTGAGCTTTTGCAATCACTTTGCGTCCGTCGTCCGTCCGTCCGGCGTTAACTTTTCATTCAAAGATCTCCTCTGAAACTACTTGGCCAATTGGCACCAAATTTGGCCACAATAGTCTTTAGGTGGTACCTTCAAAAGGGTGTTTTTCAGGTCCATGCTATATCCAGGCTATCCTTTTCAGGAAACCACTTAAAGACCAGTGTGACCAAATTTGTTTCCAAATCAGTAGTTTCAAAGAAGAAGATCTTTGAACGTGTTTTCCCATGGGTCCGATATTTGTACTATGTTCCTCGCTGGCGGAAATCTTGGATATGGCGCGGACCCGAATTTTTTTTTTTTTTTTTTTTTTTTGCAGGGGACCATCAAAAGACTATTGTAGCTCGCAGTTTTGTCCTTTTGTTCAGGGCTGTTCCAGCAAAACATACAAGGGACGGGGAAGGCACTTGAAAATTGCCATGACCACCCATAGATGTAAAGTAGGATTTATTTTTATATCATTGTGAATTCGGACTTTGATTAATAACACCCATCCATAGCAGCAATTTTAAGTGCCTACTCCTGTCACATGCATGTTTTGCTGCAACAGCCCCAGCAGTTTCAGAGGAGGAGATCTTTGAATGTGTTTTCCCATAGGGTCAAATGTTAAAACTTTATTCCTCGCTTGCTGCCATCTTGGATATAGAGCGGACCTGAAAAACATCTCTTTTGCAGGGGAGCACCAAAAGACTATTGTGGCCAAGTTTGATTCTAACTAACATACTGTAAACCGGAAATTTTCTCGACAGTTTTATTTTCGCGTATGGATTAGAAGCGCGAAAATAAAACGGCACGAATATACTTGTCTATTATTGAGGTCAATGGTCAACAATTTGGCAGCGCGAATTCAAAATTGCGTGAACTAAAATCCTGTCATTTTACCGTGAAATAAAGACAGCGCAAAAATTTCCCGGTTTACAGTAGTTGTTTCAGAGGAGAAGATCTTTGAATATGCTGGCGGCCATCTTGGATATAGCCTGGACGTGAAAACAGTTTTTTGCAGGGGACCACCTAAAGACTATTGTGGCCCAATTTGCTGCCAATTGGCCCAGTAGTTTCAGAGAAGAAGATCTTTGAATGATAAGTTTACGCCGGGCGGACGGACGACGGACGCAAAGGCACACACTTCCGTAGTTGACAGATATCGCGATAAGTCGAGATAAAATTACGCGATTTTGTCATGTTATTATTGAAAAAGTTATCATAATTTATCGCGAAAAAAGTTTATGTCGATGCTACATGTGGGCATTGACTCTCTAATAGTCGTTATAATTCAAATAATTATCTCGCTTAGTCAACACAATTATCTTGTCTTTTCATAGAAATTATCGCGATAATTTGTTTGTTATGTCGACAAAATACCCAAATTATCACGACTTGTCGCGATAATTTATCGCGACTTTAATTTATCTCGATGACAGAAATAGACTTCCATATATATAATCTTCACTGTTGAATCGTGATCCATGTCTGGAGTCTCGAACTGTTCCTTTATACTACAATCTATATAACTCTGCACCTTCCCTAGTAGTCCGTCTGCATACTGTCTGTTTCCAGAATATGTTTTTGCCAAGTTCAATGTCCTCACAAAGGTTGTTCCATACATGCAGAATCGAATTCGATTTTCAGGTACGTCAGCCTAAAAATCATTAAAACAGCAACAGAAATTGTTTCAGGAGTTATGGGAAATGGGGTTTTTCTTTTTTCCAAATTCGGAACGATGGCGTCTAGGAGTTTAAGTTAAATGACGTTATAAAACGTACTTAAAAATTTAGAAACTGACCGGAGTTGTGCTTGGACCTGTTGACAATGTCCAGGAACTAAATTCACTTTTATTAAATTGGTTTATCTTTTATATTTAGACTAAATCAAAAATTTCATTTATAAAAAAAACCCACAAATATTAGTAATTAATGTGGATGATTGCGGCCAAAATTCACCCGATGACGAAATCTGGCAAGATTTAACAGAAATGTCGGTAGATTGATATTGGACAAATCCGCACACCAGTGGATGCTCAAATTCCCCTTGGTAAAAAGCTAAAGAAAACGAGAGGTGCGATCTCCGAATACGCCTGCAGCTCATGTTCAACACCACTTCCTGGTTAACTAAATATGTTCAATCGAGTGGAAAAATACAATGATTCATATGTATTTGTAAAAATGTTGAGCAGCCGAGCTCGAACTGATATCAGTTCAGAGCCGACCACTCATGGTAAGCAAGATATGATCTCGAGACAAGTGCCTCCGGTACCGGAGGAAAGTAAACTTAAATGATCCGATGTACAATTGCAGGAAATGGCGACCCATTTTCTTGCCAGATACCGCCATATTAGTGGGTATATACACACTTAGGTAACATACCCTCAACACAGAAGATACAAATGTAACGGGGTATTGTTTGTTTCATGATGTACAGTTGAGACAATTATCAAATTATCGTAACTTTAAATTCCAGACTGCTGGAGATTTTCAAGGGCCCCTTGCATATTGCTTAGATAAATATCATTTCTGTATCAGACAAGTGAGTTCCGTGGAATCTGTAAAGGTTTGTTTCTCTTGCTCGGATATTTCGATGATGAATTGCAAATTGTCCATTTTCCGCGATAAACTTGTTTACGGCACAGTTTACACGTTTTCGTGCTTTCCCTATAGCTTTCCCATTCTTGGTACTAGTCACATTAATATGTCACTCCAAATGATCTATATCATGGATTAATTCTTTGCTTTTGCATGTGGTAAACAAAACAACAAAACAAATTTATAAGCGAATACCGGTATAACGCAGGTACGAGCACAAGGGGCCTTCGACCGAGTCGTTTAATTGTCGAATCGTCAACTGCCCTCATTGCTAAGCCTGTTGCCCTTCCTATTCTGAAAGAATATAAACGGATGTGTAGTGGAATTTTGCAAAATTTCAAACATTTTTTGAAGGATGGAACAAAATTTGCATTTTGTCAAATTTTGGAAAATGCTAGACTCTTTAACAACAGATGTCCGGCATGATAAATATCGCTGAATTAAGTGTAATGAGCAAATACTGATATCATATTGGTTTCCAAGTACAATTATAACGGATTTTCCGTTTTGATCGGGTTTAAAACTTCCAATTTTAATGTGCAGGCTTTTTCAGCAAAGTTCTTCAAGCATTTTGTTAATGGTAAATGATTTAGAATAATCAGTATGGCTTATACTGGAAATATATATGGTAACTACTGATGCTGTTAGGCCTTTGTAAGATATTTATGATTTCACCTAGAGGTACTGGCCAAATATTTTTCAAATTGTACGCCGACCGAAACTCGTTGAATGCTTCCACTGCTGTTTTATATGTTTTCTAGGAGTTTGATGCCATTGGACAGCTCAAAATACAATTTGCTACGGCTATTAAAGTTTCCAAAGATGGATGGGGACTGCACATTTTCTGGTGTCTGCTTTGGGCCAAAGTCTCCGGAACTTCCGAATGTCACAACGGGACAAAAAGTTGGCTAGGCCAATTACATATCCTTGGATATGCTCGGCTTTAACCAAATTATTGTACTCAAGACATGCAAAAACGAGTTTTCTAACAAGGAACATGACATTTTGAAATTTTAACGACTTGTTTCTTATTGTGACTACGACTTGATTGTCAATATCGAACAGTATTTTCCGGTTTTTCATGTCACATCCCAAGATATTGTTATATGTTATATATCAAAAACTTTATATCTTTTAAAATACCAGTGCTTTCCCATTCAGGAGGCCAACAAGCTTGACCCCATTTCCCGTTTAAGTAAGCCCAAAACCCTTGTCTGTTCCACTCCATATCGGAGTTAGACGACCAATATTGGTCTAGCATTACATTTGTGTTAACTTGTCTTGTGGAAGTCTCATTATCATATTTTTTTCCAAATTCGGGACGATGGCGTCTAGGAGTTTAAGTCAAATGACGCCATATAACGTACTTAGAAACTAAGAAAACTAACCGGAGTTGGGCTTTGACCTGTTGACAATTTCGGGGAACTAAATTCACTTTTTATTAAATTGGTTTATCTTGTATATTTAGATAAACCCTATTTCATCTAGAAAATTTACCCAACGTCTGACCTGTTTGATAAAAATATTTTTCATCTCTAGAGAGAGAAACTCACGAGAATCTATTCGGAACATAATCATCGGTGTTTTACATTATGTCATTAGAGAAACATTTTCTACAATTTTAACACGTTAATTATGAAATTTCTCACATCTCGTTTTCAAACATTTGCAAAATATATTTAACTCGATGTGGGAAATTTCATAATCAATTTAGTTCTCGTTGTAGAAACTATATGTATATCCCACCTTGAATCATATGTATGTATTTGATTCAAAGTGGGACTGCATTGTGTAGCATGCACTCATGGCGCAGCTATTTGATTTGTACTTGATGTAAAACTGGTAAGATTTAGTTTCGCTTTAAAAAGAATATAAGTAAGTACGTTCAGATATTAATTAAACTTAACGACATTTGGTTTTACTTGGAATTTATACAGTTTCCTATTCACAGTTTGAGTAGATATCTCTGAAATCTTCCATTCATATTTTACTGCACCCATGACTTGATCATTACTAACATCACTTAAGTCGGATTGTAAAGGTCGTTGCTAAAGGTAAATATCATTTTCTTCAGTTGTTGCATTGACATACGGATTACATAATACTTCACTATTGGTGAGATTACAATTGAACAACTTAAAACGCATTTAGTTACCGAAACAAATATTTCGTTGCATGCAGAGAGTTAAAATACAATATGTATGTTTACTGTTCACAATCCATGTTATATGGACAGCGATTGTGAGAATCCATTGCTAGTTGGTTTAACGTTTATTGACAACTTCGAATTTATGAGTATCAAGTGTGGATAGTATTGCAAGGCAATACAGGAGTCCCAAACCGGTGGAATAATTCTTTGCTATACCAGCAAAATAATAAAAGAAAAAAGTCCAGACTTACATAGCTAATATCAGCTTAAAATCTGGGACGGTTTAGAAAAAATCCGGAAAACCTACATTTTACCAAAATTTTCCAAGGCCTATAAGTCTGCCAAAAATCAATGAATTAGCACCAAACTTGAACTTCATCTGTAACTCATGGAGGTAGTCTTACATACCAAATATTAGGTAAATATCTCTTATAGTATGGGAGAAACTGCATTTACATATCCTTTAATTGTCAGGTACATGGATGAAAGCACTAGTCTCTCAGAAACATTTTTGTCCACCCTTCTTTAGCCAGTACTTCGGTGCTGGCCCGAAAACCGATTTCATATGGAAACTTGCAATATCAAAATTTTATAAAACTTCATACCCTCTATGAAAAATCACCAAAACTAAGGAGCATCTCCCTCTTGCATAGCTCTGTCCTTAGCTGATTTTGGCTTTTCTATTTAGATCTTATGGGTTATTTGTTCTCTATCAGTCTTTGCACATATTTCGGTATATGGATTTCCAATATTTTGATTTTATCTGCACTGAAGAGACATAAGTTGTCGTAATGCGCATATGCAGAATCCAAATCAACAGCAACATCAGTATTATGTTATTCTTCAATAAGTGTTTCTGTGCATGTGATTTCATTTCATAACAATTTATTTTTTGTATCTTGGAAAAAATACAAAGTATCTATACAATGGCAGTGTACAAAAAAATTAACACAGCATGCTTAATTATGTGTCAACTTTTAATATAAAAAAGCCGCGGTTAACTTCTGTAAACAGGGAATTTTTTGCGGCAGTTACATTTTCGCAATTTTGCGATTGGGATGAAGCGCAAAATTAAAACTTCCGCGATGTTTTGATGCAACTTGGTCATTTAGTGGTTCGACCGACAACAGCGACCGAATAAAACTTATTTTGAAAACCACGAAATAAAGACGACGCGAAAATTTCCCGGTTTACAGTATATAGATCTATATTTTTTTTCTTTTTATTCCATCAGAATGTAAAGCGTGGAGTTCTTTGATCCAAAATCTTTCTCGGTGTGAAGGACACATTGCAGTCTTGTATGTGCCATTTTTTAATGTCTACATCGCCAGCAAAGAAAAAGAGAATTGTTTTATGGAGAGTGCTTAAAATTAATATCATTGATTCCCTAACATTCCTCATGACTATTTGTCTTTCAGAGTTCGATAGAAAACGATTCCTGTAAAAGCTTATCGGCTTTGTCGGAAACATGCACAATGTTTATCTGGAAAGCCATGTTAATGATTGATAAGTTCAAGGTCACCTTGTGTTCATCACGAACCTTTCAATAAATACTACTCAATTGGTAATTCTACAGATAACAGAAAAAGGTCACTGTACTTACAAAAGACACGTTGATCAATTAATTACATCCCAGCTCCTTTATTCTAACTGGGGTGATCTGAGTCGGATCACCCCAGCAATCTCACCCCAGTTAGAACAATGGATGTTTACTTTTGTGTTTTTGTCAGGGCCAGATTTTGAGAACTGTTCAGTCACGGTGTATATCCATAACGGAACCTTTCCGCTCAAATATGCGTTACGTTGTCCTCCGGAAATAAGTAACGGATCCTTATCGATGTCACTGATGTCAACAATTGGACAGCGACTAAAAAAGGAAGAATAGTCAGGCAAGAACTGTAAATATGTCGTATATTTTGCTCTCACGGAACTCTGTGATGAATTATTTCAGTTCGTTATAATACAGCAAGTCACATTTGTGTGCTGAAAATGCTTTTTAGGGCTTTCAAACGAGAGCACTGCCAATGTGAGGTGAAATTTCGGACAAATCTTTCATAGTTATATGCTTTTCCAAACCCATTAACATCACAATTTTTACAAATATCATAAGAATAAACCAAAATATACCACCCATGACTTTTTCTTCTGTTGCATAATCTGTTTTAAACACCAAAAATTGATTTGAAATGGAGATACGAATAACGGCACCTTTACGATTTTCAGGAAAAGTGTTGAAAGGTGGCACCACGACCTTCGTGATTTCTGCATACAAGGTTTGACGTTGGTGTTGGTAATGAGGCTAATATGTGAAAAAAGTTTGCAACACGCATTACGCCCATCATAAGATGTACAATTAGCAAATAATTACAGTATGTAATAACATTATTTTATTTCAATATATTATTTATATAAACATATCATATATTAAAAAGTTGGTTTTTTTTTATTTTTCATCGGATTCATGGGTTTTTTTATTCTTCTTGATCTAAGCTTTCGGTACGTCAACAGATTTTACGTAACCCTTACTGTTTCCAAGATGTAAAAAGTAAGACTGTTTCCAAGATATAAAAAGTAAGAGGAGTCATAATCATTATTTATTAAACCCCATACTAAGTCCGTTGAAGTGCCATAATTGTATAATAGAAATAAATGGTTGTAGTGTATACAAACTACATATTTAAAATACGTATCAACAACCCACCGTTTAAAAAAAGATTAAAGATCCTTTCTCCTCTAAAAGAACTAATCCAAGGGTGCAAAAAAGATAGTTTGTTTGGACAGTTCATCATGGAATTTATTATAAAAATACACTTAAATCGGCATTTCCCAAAGTTACAGAAACGCCAACTAGAGCTGTCAAAACGTCAGACAACAAAGGAGGTGGTCGCTTTCAATGTTAGTTATAAAAGATTGAAAAAAAATTACGTCCAAGTTATGGGGGCACACTTGATCATGTAAACAAGATGTCTTTGAAGTTAAGTTGGATTGATTGATTGATTAGTTAGAGTTTAACGATCAGTGAGCAATATTTCAGCTATATCAGGACGAGAGCAAGTTAATCAATTTAAAAAACATATAAACAAAGAAAGAAACTAGAGGATGACATGCCCCCGCGCAAGGTTGAATCAAATTGGGATTTTCTAGTAATAATTGTGTCTGTAAGACACATATGATGCCCCCGCTAAACACATGTTATTCTAGGTTGCACAGATTAACTATGTACCCTCTATTACTAAATCACCAAAAAATTATAAGTTGAGCAATGTATATTTTTGAAAAAAATGAACCGAAATCAAAATACATACCACATGCACATCTTCAATATAGGTACAAAAAACTGCAAAATTAAAGCTTCCTAGCCTCAAAACTCTAGGAGGAGTTGTTCGAACAATCTGTGTACCCTGTATTAATAATTCATCCAATAAATGACTAAGTTCAACAATGTGTATTTTTTCCAAAAATGCATCAAAATAAAAATCCTTCCCACATGCACATTTTCAATATAGGTACAAATGATCTGCAAAATAAAAACTTCCTAGCATTAAAACTGTAGGAGGAGTTGCGCGGACAAACTATATACCCTCTATGAAAAATCACCAAAAATTACTAAGTTCCACAATGTATATTTTTGACAAAAATGCACCAAAATCAAAATTCTTATCACATGCACATCTTCAATATATGTACAAATGATCTGCAAAATAAAAACTTTCTAGCATAAAAACATGTAGGAGGAGTTGCGCGGACAAACCATGTACCCCCTCGGACGGACGGACGGACGGACGGAAGACGGACGGACGGACAAGGGTAAAACAATATGCCCCCGACTTATCGTCGCGGGAGCATAAAAAAGGCGGAAAGGACAACGAGTTTTGGTTGCCAATGGAAAAGGGGGAAAATGGGTAGGGGCAGGAAATTTAGCCTTCCATACGAGTCGCGGTGACTCTCCTCTCTTCAGATAATATAGAAGGGTACTTTATATTGCATGAAGCGTGGCATTTCTTCACACAGTTTGGCAATAATGGTTCGCGGTTCGCAGTCAGGCTTTCCGTATTATGACCTGACTACCCCGCATAGACAGGGCATTCCTCTATCCATCAAATGGGGACGCGCGTGGCAGCTCTGTAGCCGGAGCCCCTGAATACCGATTCAGGTGCCAGACGTTTAGTTGGAATATGACTTACAAGTTGCTGAAAAATAAATGAGCTGTTTTCTGTTCGGTGAACATCTCAAACCGATTCATTAAACAAAAAGAATATCTTAATTATAGGAGTTTGGTTAGAATTATCTGACTTACAGATATGAGGAAGTACGAAATAGCGAATGAGCTTTTTTATATACCTCGGATGGACATCTTCACCATGCTAATGCACAAAAAATTTTAAAATATCTCTTACTTTTTCGAAAACAAATCGGCGACAAATTTCTCTACGGTGTCTTCCATTGTCATATGTGACAAAAACACATACAGTAGTAAGGTCCCGCCCCCTTCAATCTAGTAATGACTATTATACAGGAACCAGCATTTTCAACCTGTTTTAGTGTAGTCATTCAACTTCAATTGTCAAAATCTTAAACAGAATTTTTCCTTGTATGTTTTCTAAAGTTTTTATAACAAAACAAGAAGCTCACAAAAGGCTGTATCGCTTACCTGGACCATGCCTAATAGCCAAATAAACTAAATGTCAAAGGCTTTCATTTTAAAGTATGATACCTGGATGTTATATTCTCCGAAGTTAAACTGTGTTCCCCACTCGCAGCTATTTTAAATGGGTGAATATATATACTGGTAATCTTCTTTGAAGGAGATTATCGAAATACCTTTGGTTTAAATGCCAGTGTAGTATCAGAGCAGAAGATCATTAAATGTGTATTTTTCAATGTAGAACTCACTCCCCTGCAGGCGACATTCTTGAATGTCTGTGGACTTGCAATACACATTCACAAAGGGCATATTTTAATCAAATTTGGTTCCAACCGGCCAGGTAGTTTTAGAGAAGATATTTAAATGCTTTCCCATAGGGTCAAATGTTAAAACTATGTTCCCCACTGGCTGCCATCTTGGATGTGATGCGAACTTGCCGGACACATTTTTGAAAGGGGCCACCCAAAGACTATTGCGACGACGTTTGGTTTCAATTGGCCATGTAGTTTCAGAGGAGAAGATTTGAATATCCTATAGGTTTCAATGTTAATTTAAGTTCCCACTGGGCGGCCATCTTAGATGTTCTGTGAACTTGCTTAACCCATTTTAAAGGAGACACTCCAAGGACTATTGTCACCAAATTTTGCTACAATTGGCGCTTTGACTTCAGAGGAGATCTTTGAATGCTTTTCCTGAAGGACAAATTAAACTATGTACCCTGCTGGTGGCCATATTGGATGCGAGACGGACTAAATGGACGTCTTTGTGAAAGAGGACTAAGTTTGGTTCTAATTGGATAAATACATTTAATTGCAATTTTACGAAATAGAGATAAATTTGTAAAGTTTAAGTACAAACACTTATGTCTTCAATACCGACTATTGATTTGAACAGCTACTACCCCCCCCCCCCCCCCC
>MJUU01061320.1:77472-107886 GCA_002080025.1 Modiolus philippinarum
TTTTTTTTTTTTTTTTTTTTTTTTTTTTTTGGTCTAAAAGTAATCTCCGAGATTTTGTTTTATTTTCCGACAATATAGATCTTATATTTCTAAGAACTTTAAAAAGTTATCAGTTCGAACGATTTATGCACAAAATGTGTACCTCTACTATAGGTCTTTTCAAAAAAACATTTGGTCCGCCCTTCGGTTTCGGCATATAAATACAAATAAACAGTTCCGGTTATCAACCCAATACGGCAAGTGTTGTTCATCCTGAACTTGGTTCATAAAACTGGTCATATTTAGATTACAATGTCATTGTTTACTGTGGCTTACTATGACACTGTACTAATTTTGTAATAATTAAAATGTGTTTAGGATTTAAATGGTTTATTGTTAGCCAACCGTACGAGTGATAACCGGCAGCGAAGAGTGTTTGTACCTTCATCTGATTTGAGAGTTCAAATCTAGGAAAAGATAAAAACACTTTTTGAAAAGGGCTATTAAAAGTAGTAATGCCTGCTGCAGTGTGCGCGTGTATGTATTACTACATGTACTGAAAGTATCACACTGATTCAGAACCGCGCAACTATAAAAGAGTATTGATGCCACATGAAAAAAAAATCTCGTCTTATCTCATAACTATGAGATATAATCTAATAGTTACGAGACATCATCACATTATAAAGAGATAATTACCTCATATTATGAAATGTTATCTATCTCATAATTATGACTTAATTAGTCATATTTATGAGATAATAGTCTTATAATTTCGAGATAATTATCTCATAATTATGAAATCAGTATCTCATAATAATGAAATCAGTATCTCATAATAATGAAATCAGTATCTCATAATTATGAGATATTATCTCATAAATATGACTTATTAACTCATAATTATGAGATAATATCTCACAATTATGAATAGTGTTTCATAATTATGAGACTAATTTTGCTTTTCTTTATTTTTTGTTTATTAGTAAAATTATTTACTAATGTCACCTTTTTTTTAATTTATTTAATTTATTTTATTTTATTTACTCATTTATTTTTTATTTTATTTATTTGTTTTTTTTTATTTATATATATATTCATTATTATTTTTTAAGTTAAAAATATTTCTATCTTTTATTATTTCATTTTTGATAAAATTACTGTTTATGATCGTATTTTCCTTTCTTTTTTAACTGAACCCTTACCATCTTTCGAAGAAATTATTATATTGTATGTCAAAATGTGTTCATGGTGTCTCCTAAGTCAATACTGGCTGGGTATTTGTCTTATTTTATTTTGTATATATGTATCTTATCTGTTTTATATCATGTTGACAAATATGTGACACCTTAATAAAATAGAATATTTATTATGAAATCAATATCTCATAACTCATAATTATGAGATAATATCTAACAATTATGAATAGTGTTTCATAATTATGAGACTGATTGATTGATTGATATGGGGTATAACGCCACCTTCAGCAGTATTTCAGCTATTTCATGACGGTCAGTTTTGGTAATGAAGGAAGCCTGGGTGTCCGGAGAGAACCACCGACGTTGGGCAGGTAACTGACATACCTTATCCCTAACGATTGTAAGTCGAGTAAGTAATGTACAAAGTGGGGCGCTAACCCACACCGCAGTGGTGATAGTCTATAGTGGCTGCATAGGTAGTATAATTACCTTAACCACTCTGCCACCCAGGCCCCATAATTATGAGATAAAATCTCATAATTATGAGATAAATCCCAAAACAATGGGATAAATCTCAAAATAATTGGATTAGATCTCATAATTATCAGATAAAATCTCATAACTAATAATAATATGAGATAACATCTCATAATTATAATGGTATTATTTCGTTACCATGAGATTATATCTTGCAATTATGAGATAATATCTCATTAGTATGAGATAATTATGTCATAATTATGACTAGTTACTTCATGATTATTCCATGGTATGTCATAATTATGAGATGTTCTCTCTTAATAATGAGATGTTATCTCGTAGTTATGAGATAATTATTTCAGCTTATAAGACGTTATCTCATAATTACGGAATATTTTTCTTCCCATGGCATCAATACGCTTCCGTACGGAACCCCATAAACGCGCGTGCCCAGTAAAAATTATGAATATAACTTGTTCATATCAAAAAATAGTAAAGCGTATCTGCGGCCCTACATACTTTTCATATAAATTGTATGCTACGTCTCCAAATTTGTACAAAAAAAACCAAAAAAAACAAAACAAAATAAAAAACAAAAACAAAAACGCCGGTGTTCAATTATTAGAATAATAAATGTGCTACAACTCTGAAAAGTAACCTGAAAAATATTAATATCCAAGAACTCGGAAGGCATGACGATATACTATTACTGCCAAAATAACCTGAAAATATTAACAACACCGAAAGGAATGTCATTCTCTATATGAATTTCAACCTGGCTTTCGCTACCAGAAATATAGTAGTAAAGGGGACTATCGTCGAGGTAGAATATTTTTATATTTACGAAAATGTAGGCCACCAGAAAATTGTTGCGGAGAGAATATTTATTTTCAAGAAGGTGTAGGCCAGCATATTTATTTTCACCTTTATTCTGGCCAGAATAATTGAAGTGTAGCTCCTCCGAAGAATCATATGGTCGTCCCCCAAGGACTCTAGTCCGTTGTTTGTACGTCTGTTGGAAAAATCTTGAAATGTTGTGCAATGTTGATAGAAATGTTGATGTCAGCTATATATATTCTCAAGAACAAAGTGATCAAACTGTCAAAACTTCCCACTTCGGCTCTTCATTGGTCATGTCAATTTTGGCTTCTAATCGAAGGTAAAGATAGTCCCGAAATTTGTCACTACCTAATTGAATTTGTCTCCATCAACGATAGAAACATTATTAACTAGATTCTTGGAATGATTGAATAATTTGATTTTATGTCCACTATAATAACCTTTTAAGTGGTTGACTGAAACACAGAAAAGTATAGACATTGATCATCACTTCTATGGATTGTCCAGTATTAAACAATCCGCAAGGTTACTGTTCATGAAGATCCGTTGCTTCAACACGATGATTTTTTTCAGCAATTCTTATTTTACTATACATTGATTTGTTTCCATATTTGTCAAGGTATCGCTGTTAACATTTGAGACATGTTCTAGCTAATAATCATACTACAGAATACAATAAAAAAGAAGATAATTTTGGACAAAATGTAGGACGATAACGACTGTTCAGTATATTGATGTAATAAAAAATCTCGACCGTGCAGTGTTTGTGTTTCAACTGATGCACTAAATTTTGAAGAAATGTCAAATGTAACAATACTAGAGTTCCGTGACACTTCATCTATTTTTAACATATTACGTGGTATTAAATCGAACAAATAAAGAGAACCGTGTTGCAAATTACCTCACAAATCTACCAAGGATCCGTTACTGGTTCCCGAAGGATCGCGTAACGGCAACATTATTCGTAAAGGTTCCGTTATGGATATACAACGTGTCAGTAGTTTTGTATCCATAAAATTTTAAAGATAAAACCGATTCAATAAATGTGTCCCTGGGCGTTCCTACTGACAGTGTTAACCCAATCAGCATCCAGGTGAAATAAAAGCCATGATTCACATTACAATCCAGTAACCATAATTTACTATTAATGTAGTAATCGTAAACATTTGGATTACAAGGCGAACACTATGATGTTGAGAAATTTGATATGTCAAGATGCATTTAATTGTGCAATGATTAACAGTTTCTTTTTGTCTTTATACTATAACACAAAATTGTAATCATTTTAAATTTGAATTCAAGATTTTCGAAAATCAATGTTCATTTAAACTACTTTTAAGAACCGAATCCGGTCAGTTCATTCATAAAGATGAGGTTAATTTTGCTAGAGCAAAATGCAAAGTCTAAACAACATTATTAATTTGTTGCTGGTTCATTTTACAGCGGCCACCGAATTATTGAATCGATTCAAGGCCTTATACATGGCGGTTGAACTGTATCTCGACTGTGAATGTTTTTACCCGCTGTAAAATACAATATGGTCACCAATATTAATTTTGACCAGATAAATATTTATGTCATTTCACTTTTCGAAATAAGATTATTTCCAAACAGTCGCGTTTGATAAGAACCAAATATCATTTCCCACCACTTGCCATTTCCATGAGATTCGAATCTTAAAATGATACGAAAGCTATACTTGCGCCCAATGCAAGTTTATAGAGGCAAAAGAAAATACATACCACTGGATAACATGTTGGGGAAATTATTTCATAGAGGAGACAGTAATCAGTTACACTTACTTTAGCAATAAAAAATACCACTCTGATATTATTTCATCTTAGATCTATAGTCACGGCTAGTCCTTCACCCATTAGCTGATACAAAATGCAGTTGCTGCTCTTGTCACCGGATACAACGTTGTGTATGGTGGTGGTAGTGGCGAAAGGGGAGGGGTATTTACTCTTAGATACTTGAAGACAAGAAAACAATTATTTGATGCCTACAAAGTTATATTCCCGAATCTTGTTTTCTTGTTCCTATCTGGCAATCCTAGATTCTCAAACCCTCCCACCCCCGTTTTTCAGTCCCTTAGAAATTTAGATTTTTGCTGATATTAGGCAATTTACTAGAACAAGGATCAATCATTTCAATCTACACCAGGGGTATTTTTCGGTAACCTTTTAAGCTGCCGGATCATGGCACATTTTATGACAGCCCAGGCGTACCAGTGCGATAGTCAGCTTAGCCCAGAATCCGAGCTTTATCTATTTTAATTACTAAGCGCTGAAATTGTACTTGACATTCTATCCAAGATTTAAAATCGCATTTAAAGACAAAACTGGAAAATATAGACTTAGATGTAGTATTGTACAAAAGGCGGTGTAGGAAATAGACGGCCAAATGTACAATTTTCGCAGTAATATGTATAAGGAAATTGTAATGTATTTTTTAACTAGTAAAAGTTTCTATGTACGGAGATGAAACAGCATGATGCATCAATTATTATACGTTTTAAGCGGATTTTTGGTACACGGCATCTTTGAAACTCAAGCTTTGAATTCAATAATCGTATTAAAATTCGATCTTAATCTAAGGGTAAAACACTGAATGCGTGATACATACTCAAGAGAGTATGGTGATAACATAAATGTAACAAGAGTTTTGAACAAAAAGAACAAGAAATCGTCAATTTTAATCTGTCATGAATGATCACATGGTAGTGAACATCTCTTCGTGCAGTAGTTGTAATAAACGATAAGAGCGTGAATACCATTGATAAATTTAAAACCAATCATATAAATTGTTTCATATGATTCGGGGGAAATTCGAGTTGCTGATTGGCTGAAATATCATTTGTCACCGAATGCATACGGGGGCAGATTTATTGAAACGACCCTAACCTAAAGATTTTAAAACGTTGAAAAATGACATTGACCATAGTGGGATTCGAACTAAGGTCGTTCGTTTACGAGACTTCTACCTTACCTACTACACCACGAACTCGCTGGACTTTTGGTGTTATAAAGTCGTATTTAAAGAATTGTTGTGGGGCACAATAAGGATATATATCATTCTAATAGTATAGTATATTTATTTCATGACATTTAAAGCATGGAAATAATTTTTAGGAATGTATATCGTCTTTCCTTCGCTTAGTAAATTAGCTTGGATGTAAATTAGTTGTCACACTCGGACTTGGTGTGTCGATATATATATATAATATTGAAAATTCAGAGGGAAAATGTATCCATTTATTGTAAAAATGAATACAGATAATAAGTGAGAGGAAATAGCTATTAGCCAAAAAATACATGTAGATTTGTCCTAGGGTCTAGCAATACCCCACGCAACAGTATGTTTGAGTTCAACTATCTACATAAAATTTGAAAAAAATAATAAAATTCCAACAAAGTAGGAGGTGTACATGTTCGATGTACGTACAAAGATATTGGATAGCTTTGAGAGGAGTTCGTTACACAAAGTGGAGGCCCTACCTAAGAATTTTGTCCAAAAATGACTGAGTTCAACTATCCTACAGTCCAAAAAATATGAAATGCAACCGAAATTTGAATTGCACATATTCAATTTATATAGAAATAATATACAATTATGGCCTTTAATTGAGGATAATACGCATAATTATATAATCTCGAAAAGGTTATTTTTTCGAGGTCCGTAGCCTTTTCTTGATTAAATAATTATGGATATTATCTGAAGTTAATTAAAGGCCATAACTGTATTATTATACTGAACTAAAAATTTAAACAGGGTGTTTGATTACATCAATCTAATTCATTTTACAAAACGTCTAAACAATTCAAAACGAATGATTTTTAGACTGGGTCATGAGTTAGACAGGGACTTGCTCTCTCTTTAAGTCCGTTCCTGGAAGAAACAGCTCTCGGGGGAATTTTATAGTTAACGAATGTGGTTATTTTTTCTAGACCGGGAGCAAGTTCCTGTAATTTGACTTTTTTTACAGAATCCACGAAAAAAAATCGTTCTGAGATTGCCAATTTCTCAGAACTGTAACTATCGAACTCCGGGGCTTTTATCCGTAGAAAGAGCATACTGCTGTACGAATGATTATCATTTATGGTGTTTTTTATCTGGAATTGCCGCAATGTCCCTGTCAGTGCTACAGCCGAACCAATTGGCAGCCATTTTTATTTACGTTTACTCTGACGTCAGTGACGACAAGGGAAATAACTAGTTATTTGTTTGACGCGCAAAAGCGAGCCTTATTCAAATTAGTTATTTTGCTAACGCGCAATTTCCCGAACAGTTATTTTGCCTACGCTCTATCACGTAGTGAAAAAAAAAACAGTTATTACTAGAATATTTATTTTATTTTTACCATAGGCTATAGTAAAGTATAATAATCTGCAATATTAGACCTTTTGGTAAAAGGCGTGAGAGGAGTTGATTACAGAAAATGGGTACCCTGCGAAATGAAAATTGCCAAAAATGACTACGTTCAACTATATGTAAAATCCAGAAAACAATTATAGAATTAAACCCAAATAATAGGTGCATATGGTCAATGGATATTGAAACGCTGTGCAAAGTTTCAGATCTCTTGATAAAAAACTGTGAGAGCAGTTGGTTGCACAAAATGAGTACCGTGTCTATAGAATTTTTGCCAAAAATGACTACGTTCAACTAAATGTAAAATCCAGAAAACAATTACAGAATTAAACCCAAATAATAGGTGCATATGGTCAATGTATATTGAAACGCTGTGCAAAGTTTCAGATCTCTTGATAAAAAACTGTGAGAGCAGTTGGTTACACAAAATGAGTACCGTGTCTATAGAATTTGTCGAAAAATAACCAACTTCAACTAGCCCTCGAATCAAGATAAAATAAAAACACATGCAACCAAAATGGGAGGTGCACATGTTCAATGCATATAAAAACACTTTGCAAAGTTACTACCTTTTTAAAGAAAAACTGTGAGAGGAGATAATTACCATGATGGGTACCCTGCCTACAGTACAGGCAGATAATTTCCAAAATGGTGACCCTGCCTATAGAACAGTGTTGAAAAATGACAAAGTTCAACTACCTGTAAAATCCGAATAAAAAATCATAAAATGCAACCAAAATTGGAGGTGCAAGTGTTCAATGTATATAGAAACACCCTGCAAAATTTCAGGTCTCTCGGAAAACTTCTGCAAGAGGAGTTCATCAAAAACTAGAGGCTCTCAAGAGACTGTATCGCTCACTTGACAATGGCCAATACATAAAGTCAAATAAACTTCTATGTTAAAGGTCTTTTTTCAAACTATGTAAACAAACCTTTCGATATGATCCAACTTGAATAAACTATTTTCCCTGTAGCCTGCCATCTTGGCTAAGGGATGGATCTGAAGGACACAATTTTAAAGAATAAAGTGTTGTGCCAAAGTTTATTTCCGACAGGCCAGATGGTTTTAAAGGAGAAGATCTTTGAAGGTACTCCAATATTAAACTATGTTTCCTATTGATAGCCAATTTCAAAATGTGCAGACATGGAGGACATCCATTTTGAAGGGGACCATCTAATGTACATTGTGATTAAGTTTTGTTCTTACTAGCCCAGTTGTTTCAGACTAAAAATTCTTTGTATGCTTTTTAATAAAGTGATAGCACGGAATTTTTCTATAAGAGAAAAGTTATTGAAAGAGGATCTGAAAACAGAATTTAAAGGGAGGGATTTGAAAACAGAATTTAAAGGGAGATAACCCATAACACAAATAAATGGTGATAAACAGGCAATAACTCCTACACAGGCCTTTGGATTGTTCTTCAAAATGTCAGAATGTGGATCTTGATATGCTGAACATTTTTCCAATTTACACATCACCTCTTTCTGTTACAGTTTTTGAAAGACCGATAAGCACCAAAGTAAGGATACTTAGTCAGCATCTCATAAGCCTAGTCAGCATCTCATAAGCCTAGTCAGCATCTCATAAGCTTTTCCAGCATGCAATGTTTGGTTCAATTTGATAGCCAATTTCAAAAGGTGCAGACATGGAGGACATCCATTTTCAAGGGGAATTTTGAAGGGAATCTTATTTTATGCAAGATGAATACAAGTCACCAACAATTAGTTAAAGGCTTTGCAACTGTCTGTACAGGCTTTAAAGCCTAGAAGCTGCTGCTTCTTATTGAAAGCGAGACCTTTGTTTAACGAGACTACACTGAGGACATCATAAGTATATATAAACATTATTAAAGTAAAGATTCAGATAATATTTTTGTAAAAAATGTATAAATGGGGCCTATTTTGCTCTTGGTTATGATAGAAATAATGTGTTTAATAAATTGATGGCAGGGAATTTCTCTAAAACTTAAAAGAGAAAAGTTATTCAAAGAAATTTTGAAAACAGAATTTAAAGGAAGAAAATTATAAACCCCAAACAAAAAAAATTAGAAAATTAAAGATGGTGAAAAACAAGCAATAACTCCTATACGGGCCTTTGGATTTTCTTCAAAATTTTAGAGGGGCTAGACCTTGATATTCTGAACATTTTTCCAATTTAAACATCACCTCTTTCTGTTACAGTTTTTGAAATTAAAAATGCCTACATTTTGATAATTTTACGAGAAAAGGGCTGTAACTCCTAGATGGGTTTTCCGATTCTCTTCCAAATTGCAGGTCAGATAGATCTCTTGGCATTCTGAACAATTTTGGCTTGTCAGAATATCTGTAACCGTTTTCCAGTTATTGGCCAAAAACTGCAATTTACCCCTATGTTCTATTTTTAGCAACAGCAGCCATATTTTTTATCGGATCATTATAAAATGAATTTCGTTTGTAGGGAACATGTTATAGATGACTACGATCAAGTTTCAAACCAATCCTTCCAGATGTTTCAGAGAAGAAGAATTTTGAAAACGTTTATGACGGACGACGACGCAAAGTGATGGAAAAAGCTCACCCTGGCATAGCCAGATGAGCTAAAAAGTAATACCCCATGTGCGGACTGATAGACAGACGGTTATTCAGGCTGAAAACTATATACCCCAAAAAATTGCGGGGGTATAATGAAATTTTCAACACATATATATATTGCCTCCGTATCCCGTTTTAACGTGTTAAATTTACTGTACTGATTTGACATTTTGAGCTATAAAACTGATCGTTCTGACATCCTAATATGTACGTGCAAAATGAAGCGAAATAAGTCTTTGGCATGACTGAACTCTTCATGAACTCGGATTATCTATGGCTTTCAAATGCAAGACACATTGTGAGATAACAGTTTCAATCAAGATTTATAAAAATTTACAAAGACACCATTATATTTAATAGTTATGATAATACAATCAAAACATTTCTATGTGAGTGTACGTGCAGATTTTAATGTTTATGGTTAAAACAATTTGTACACTCATATGATTCAATTTGTTATTTGCGTCTTATTACGTTCTGGATTACTTTTGGATTATGGTTTTTCATAGTATTTGATTTTAATGCTGCTGATGAGATGTTACTCCTTGAAACACGTGTACAGCACAACGAAATAACTGTTTTTGATGCAACTTTGGTGTTTTTGTATTAAGGTAGATAGACACAAATTTTCATATTCATGAGATTTTATTATAAATCGGCACATTTCTATTCTAGCCCGAAAATCAAACCTAATCAGTATCCGACTCCTTATTTTTCATATGCACGATTGAATTTGGCAGCGCAACAGTGTCTATCTACTTTAATACTATTTTCGAATTTAAATAAATGTTACCCTGAATTGAAAGTTTCAGAAAATAAAATTTTGTTACACAAAAGTCCCTTGACGGGTATCGTAACTGCTGTTTATGAGAAGAATGGAAAACGTTTCCTATATTTATTAAGTAAAATTATGAGGATTACATATCACTTTGAACTGGTTTCGTTCAATAATTTGCTCAAAGTAAACAAACTTGACTTAGCCAAAGCTTTTGGGTTCTATGCCTTTTTAACTATCCTATGTAAATATATAAAACAGTATATCTATCAATTATTATCCAATATTTGTTTGTCTCTTTATGTTTGTGTTTTTAACTCTTAACACGACGACAAACCATCCGAAAGATTTCACGTGATCGACATGCCTATTTACGTCGATATAAATAAGCTGTATGCTTCCGATCAAATAAATTTCTTTCAAAATCCGTTTTTCTGAGTCGAATAGTGACAGTGTAGCTATGTAAAATTGATAATTATATACAGTATATAAAGAATTTTACAGTATTTACGTGACTGTCTACGTCAAGAAATTCGGCGCGCTTGTCGCGTAGTTTTTTTTCAAAAGATAGCGTTGGCGGAAGAAAACAACAACGAGCATCAGTATTTATTTATTATGTGTATTGGCTACTTGTAGAAACGAATAGACATGCATAAGGAAATCGCCCCTTTCGATCATTTTCACGTATTCCTGAATAACTTACATTATGTATATATATAATTTGTACTTTCTGTTCAATTTTATCAGTAAAAATGAACCAGAAAATTTATGCATTGGTCGTTTATTTTCTTTGGATTACCGCGAAAGTATACGTAATCCTTATTGAACTTTACATCCATTTTCGATTATTTTCACGTTTTTAGGGAATTACCTATGATATTTACCTGCGTCACCAACGGTGACCGCAGGTCTAGGAGCCGCTCGACTCCGTCCGTCCGTCCGTCACGCTTTGGTGGTACCAATTCTGTGTAATCTAAAACTCACACACCTTTAACCCTATACTTCTGAAACTTGCACAGTTGTTTTGAATATATTGAAGATGTGCACCTTCCCTTTTGGTGAGATTTCAATAAAAATTGTCAAATTTATCCATTGTTGAACTTAAGTCATTTTTTCATCAAATTTTAACATTTCGGTACTGAGTTTGTGTAATTTGAAACTCATACACCTGATACCTGATGCTTTTGAAACTTTGCACAGTTGTTCTGACTACATTGAAGATGTGCACCTCCCCTTTTGGTGAGATTTGAAAAAAAAATGCTGAATTTATCCATTGTTGAACTTAGTCATTTTTTCAGCATATTTTAACATTACAGTGCCTGGTTTGTGTAATATGGAACAGTCTCATCTCTGACTAAATACCCCTGAAAGTTTGCACTGTTGTTTGAACACATTGATGATGTGAACCTCCCTTTTAGACCAGTTTTGATTAAAAAATGTCAAATTTATCCATTATTGAACTTGGTATTTTATTTCATCATATTCATCATGGTACTCAGTTTTTGTCCAGAGACGTTGCAGAGTTTTGAATGCACTGATCATCGAAGCTATTCTTGAATTTTTGCATTGCTTTCACATATTTTCTCATATAGATTCAAAGTATATATATATGCATGTATATGTATGGTTTTCACCTTTGCTGAAGTGATATAGACTATTTTTATGTTATGCTTTTTTCAACTTTGTTCTTTTTTTTTTGTTATTTTTTTTATTGCAGTAATAGGGTTGATCTGAATATAATCTCAATTATAACTTGCATTTGAAGAACGTTTTGGTTTGAATTGGCAAAACTATACATGACATTCTGTTACGTTGGGGAAAAAAACACTTTCTCAGTTGAACATGAGTGACGGTGACGCAGGTCAAGACATGTAATTGGTCTTGTTTATTTGCTTTTGACAAACTGTACTTTCAGTTCGAATCTTATTTCTAAATAAATCATATAAATTAGTTATTTTTTACGCAGCAGTTCTTTGGATGACAACGAATTTTTGCCATGTTTAGATTTTCAGGGTTTTTGAGTTTCGGTTCCATTGAAGCCTTGGTTTCTATGCCATTTAGAAAATTGGACCATTTCTTAAAGACGAATTGAAAAAGACAATTTGAAAACAATGTGTAAATTTGAAAAAAATACTCTTAAAAATGGTACTTAAAATATCTGATAAATCTGAAAAAAGTACCAACGCTGCTGCGAATTTAATTTCTGTATATGGCCATTTCGAGAGCTGTAGATAAAATCAAACATTTTGAAGTACATAAACCAAAATATGTGTAAAAGCTGATAGAAAACAAATTATCAACAGGAGATTAATAGATATGCCAAAATCAGCTAAGGACAGAGCTATGCACCAGGAGGATAATCATTAATTTTGACAATATTTTCTTAGATTTAGATATTGTAAGTCTCAAAAGAAAATCTGTTTTCGGACCAGCACAGTTGTACTTGTTACTGCTTTGATGAAGACATTCGGGAAATAACAGTTCACCAGCAGCGGTATCGACACTGTTTCAGTAAATAACAAAGTATCGAAATTGTTTTTGAGAATTTAGTTTCTTCATATGGCCATTTCGACAACTTAAGTCTTTTCAATGCAGATCAAATAAAATCATTTGTAAGTTTATCAACCAAAATATGCGTCAAAGCCTACAGAGAACAAATTACCAACAACATCTAACTAGAAAAGCCAAAATCGGCTTAGGACAGAACTTTACACGAGAGAGATACTCCTTATTTTAAGCAAAATTATCTTAAATATGCAAGTTTCCAAGGAAAATCGGTTTTCGGGCAAGCACAGAGGTAATGCCTACCTCATTGGTGAATACCCTACAGGACTAACAATCCACTAGATGCCGCATCGATCCTGTGATAATGAATTACATATCAAAGTTGCTGCGAATTTAGTTTCTTCATAAGGTGATTTCAACAAAAATCATAGCTTTTAATTTGACTGAACTATCCTATTTGCTACTGAATTAAAGGCCTATTTAGACTTTATGATATGATATTACAACATATTTTGAACCTCGCTTACGGGATTAAATAAAAATGAACGGTTCATCAGAATATTTTATCTGCACTGAAGAGACATGTATGCGCATATGCATAAACTTAATTAACAATAACTTCGGTATTTTGTATTTATTACCATTGTGCCGACGCCTTTGGTGGTGGACTGTTAGTCCCTGGAGGTATACATAAACCAAGTAGCCAGTACTTCGGTGCATGGACGAAAGCCGAATTTATTTGGAAACTTACAATATCTAAATTCAACAATTTTTTTTAAGAATTAAGGAGTATCCCCCTCCGGTATAGCTCTGTTCTTAGCTTTTGGCTTTACTTTTAGACCATATTGGTAATTTGTTCTCTTTCAGCTTTTCACATAATTTTGTATACGGTTTTCCAAATGTTTTGATTTAATCTGCACTGAAAAGACATGGGTTGTCGAAATGCACATATGCAGAAACTAAATTCCAGTAACTTCGGTACTTTGAGCAAATGTGTTTTCTGTGTTCCAAAATGTTCAGTGATATTAAAAGTAGATTTTTGCCCTGCTGCATAGTTTCATTTACATCTATACTCTTTCATTTTTAAAGCCATTCATGCTTTAATTTTTTTTTAATAAATATTCGAAAATGTAAACGCCTTCATTCTTATTTTGCTATGTTTTGTGCACATTTTGACATAGATTCTGATGAATAATGAGATTTCAAAAAAACGGTCACTAAA
Organism: Modiolus philippinarum; assembly: GCA_002080025.1. NCBI lineage: Eukaryota > Metazoa > Mollusca > Bivalvia > Mytilida > Modiolidae > Modiolus > Modiolus philippinarum. The sequence continues at coordinate 91,415 of MJUU01061320.1, forward strand.
GTAGCCACAACGAAATTTGCCGCGACTTTTCTCCAAATATCTTTTTAAGTAAATGTTAAAGGATGGCACGGCATGCATCAATGGAAAGCTATTTTTTTCCGCTTCAGGCCATGCATTATCATAATTTTACAACAAAGGGTAAAAAAGTTTTCCATTACCCTTCTATGTTATTTTAACAGAAAATTTGAGTCGAAAACAGAGGGAGTATACATGGTTAACTGAACACCTGTAATTATTGTTATAATGCCCTGGAGTCCATCGATTAACCAAAACACGTGGGTCGGGAGTTAATCTCGATTGCGAAGCAAAAAAATAATTATGTAATTACTTGACAAAGTGACAACAAAAAGTTTTTACCTGTAAACAAATCTATTTTAATAAAAGTAAATGGTAACTGAAATTTGGTTCTGCAAATTTTATCCTCAGATTTACCTAAACATTTTTATGTAAATTAGTAAACAAATCAAAATCTGTTTGTTCATTGGCCATCCGAATAAACAACAAACAAGTACCCTATCTGCAAATAACTAATCCATCAACAATGCATTTGGCGTCTTTTCATTGGTTTGCGTAGATCATTCATCCATCACTCCCACATCGAATTTCTTTCAAATTTGAGTGAAATTAACATTGAGGTCCACGGAAAATATTTTTATTCGAACTTTGATTATTACGGTAAATATACCAAGAGTAGCCGCAAAAAATTAGAAAATGATACATATATGTTTTTTTCGGGTCTTATTTAAAACAAAATAGCTACAGCGATTTAAGCTGCGGCAAATTTCGTTGTGCGTACTTTAATTTCTGAAATGTTACATTGCATTGAGACACAATTTTAACCTCTGAACATTAAAATATATAGATTATTTATTGTACCCAGTTAAGTTCAATAAATGCGTATTTCATTATTCAGTTTCTCAACTTGCTCAAGTATATCTACTGGTTATGTCAGTTGAATGTCTTGATTCCTCCAAATTACTTAGACAACTGAAATGAATTCATGTCTGCTATTGAACAAAATAAATAGTTTCAAACATAAAACCTTCATAAATCGTCATAATACATTTATTCAGTTCTGGCAATATGAAAGAATATGAAAGTAAAATAAGAATAAACTGTATACAAATTGGTGGAATATGTATGACCAGCAATCAATTTACGAATTTATAAATATTTATAACTGACATGTGTTCTTTAATGAACTGTTAATTACGAGTTAAGTGTCTCCTCAAAATCATGTATACAATGTTTATTAAAATAATAGAATTGAAGTGTCTTTATGAGCTTTAATTTACATTGCTGTACTAAGCAATTTTTCTTACTTTTTTATGAAGTGCAATGCAAAATATTAAGAACAGAACCAGCACGTAAATTACCACAGGCCCGGTTGTTGTTGTAATATTTTATTGCCAAAAAGTGACAAAGGGATTGGACAACAAGTTGTCACAACTTTTTTAAAGTCCTCTCCTTACATAGATATATTGTACATATAACAGCAAGGCACATTATATAAATATTGTTACAATATACATAGAGAAACAACAAAACACGAGCAAAAAAGGTGATACTTCTTATTAAGGAGGTACACGACTCTATATCACGTGACCGCGTTTTCTGCACGTAAAAATTGAATGTACCGGAATACGTCAGAACTGAACCCGTGTTGTTACTACATGAGGCGTTTTTGTCCGGTTATGCCACGTTTTGCGACGTCTTTTAAAGTTGAGAGAACTACTTGTCATTTAGTGTTATATATATTTGGAAAGCTCATCATTTCTTGTTTCCGAATATATAATTAGTTTCAGAATATATGAAGATATTTGGAAGAAATTGTCCAATATGTAGATGTGTAAACGTCCGTAAAGCGACATTTTGAAGGACGGATTGATGACTCCACCAAAGTAAAATATCCATGATATCGCCAAAATAGACATTCTCCAAATAGAGTACCTCAAAGGGATAATCCCTGTATTTTTATTTTACAAAGTACCAAATACGAGTACTGTATAGAGTACCGAAAAGCGTTGTTGTCAAAATGAATTTCAGCACTTTTTTTCATCGTCGTTTTGTAATAAAATTTCAATTCGTGCGTTCAAATATCAAAAATTAAATCGGTAGTTGTAAAGATTCTGTGTTTCTTTTTATTTTCGTGTATTATTTATGGTAATTGAACAAATCTTTCCAAAGTTACGACGAAATAGAATTCCCCTCGAAATGCGGAAAAATCCGTTACGTTGCAGATTTGTAGGTCAGAAATTAGGACAACACTCGCTGTCAGAAATACAAGGAGGTCCTGCACTTTTACAGAAAAAACAAACCTTGAAATAGTAAAGATGATATCAAATTTATGCATAACTACTTAAACAAAAGTGTAAATTATTCCATCTGTAGATTATTTTGTGATAGATGTCATCAAGTGCTGAACTAATCACAGGGGCTTGTTACGAAAATAAAAATATAGCTCCAGCCCACTGAAATTCAGTGGGTTGTATATTTTTTTTCATAACAAGTCCCTGTGTTTTCAGTCGATTGGAGCTATATTTTTTTCGTAACAAGCCCCTGTGACCTTATCCCTTTTGGGATTCTAGCCAGGGATGTTTTTTTGGAGGCAGGAAATATAAAAAAAAAACATCTCTGGCTTCGAATCCAAAAAAAGGTTGCTGACCTGCCTATGCCCTATCAAACAAGCAGAAGACCACCGAGGCTTGATTTGGTTAATAAAAATAATATTTAATCTTGGAGCCAGTGAAAATGAACATTTTAATCCTACTTGTCATGCAAATAATTTTGTTATGAATAGAAATTGTTCAAGGAAAATACAAATGAATAATTTGATGTGACATTTAGCAGTGAAAATTTTCACTGTTTAGTGAAAATCAAGTATTTGTTCGAGATGGACTAGCTGCGAAACCAATCTTTAGGTCATTTTAATTTTTTGATATAGTTCGCAACTACTGTTTAAAAAAAATCAGCACAAGGACCATAAGAAAATATTATAAACATTTCAAAAGAAAGAAAACAAAACAAAAACACTCTTTCACCATACACCGTAAAGTAATTTCACATGTGATGGTTTTTCCGTACAAAAAAAGAAGAGCTACGGTTCCACATCTAGAGATGAACATGTAAATAAATATTTTTTCTGGGCAAAATCGCTCAAGACCTTCCCTAAAAAGCAAATGGTGACCCTTATATACATCCGATATTAAAATTCATGGCAAAATAGCAACCTCGTTGTTTTGTAACAATCCAAAGCTACAGGATACTGTAAACGTTTTAATTTTCGCGGTTTCTAAAACTAGGACAAGTTCGTGGGTATCAATTTTCGCGGTTAATAGGAATATATTATTACCTCCTGATTGTTTAATGAGATATTCGCGGGTACTTATATTTGCGGTCTTTTGTCATCCGCGAAAATAGCGAAAATTAGTACATCGCGAAAATTACTACGTTTACAGTATTTAGTTAAATCAATAACGATTATAGAGAAGTAATTGTAAGTGAGATTCACCATACAAGATGTGTCTTAATCTGGAACCCTGATTTAAGTTTTCTTATTCCTTACATCCCGAACTGAAAAAGAACTTCAAATTGATGAAATTCCTATTCTCAGTGCATTGATTTCCTCAAATCCTTGGCTTAAATTATAGAAATCTCGAAATCCCTAGCTTACAACTTTCAATCCCGCCCGGAATCCTGAAAAAAAGGTCTGGCTCCTCATATTTAACTTGCCAGAACATACGATTATCAAGTTTGCTCACTTTTCAATTCAAACATTTGATTTAAGTATTTGATGTAGCGCTTACCGTTTCCCAGCTATAAGGGTTCAAAGGGGCCAACATAACATTTTTTTCTAAATAATATGAAATTTTTTGATCAGATTTCGATGGAATTTTATTCTTCGGATTCCTCTTGATATAAGCTTTCAATTCTATGTCAATTAAGTTGGGCCTAGCTCGTACTGTTTCCGAGCTATAAGGGATCAAAGAGGAATCATAAGAAGTCAAAAGGGTTATTTTTTATTTTCCCTGGTTTGTGTCCAGCTAATTACTGGGTCAATATCCTTATTGTGTCCATCTTATTATTGTGTCAAGCTCTTAAGTAGGTCCATACTCACTTTAAATTACACTTTCAAATTTCAGTGGTCGACATGCTGCGGTCGTATCATGCTGCGCTCGGCGTAGCCCTTTATTAAGAACCTCCCAGCCTCATTCTCAAACTCATGACGGCCCCATGACAGGGGAAATAAAATATGTATATTTTAATTTAGTTTATCATTTATTGCCTTATGGAAAGAAAAGCATATAGATACAGAAAACAATGGAGGAAATGCACCAAAAAATCAATACAGAACGGGGTAAAACAATACACAGATGCAAAAGCTGCGGTAACGTTAGGTCAAGATAAAAAATGGACTCCAGAGNATACAAAACAAAGGGAGATATCTAAGATCGGTTGGGATACCAACAGAGTTAAGGGTATCACAAATGAAGACAAATAAATACTAACGTAATACACAAGAGTTAATCAAACAACCCAAAGGAAACGGACATTTTTATACGACAAAAGTACCAAATACGAGCTGTTAGAACAGCAAAAACAAAAAACAAAAAAAAAAACCACAAAAAACAAAAACAAAAAACAAAGCCTTGGAAACAATGGCAAAAAACACCTCCTCAAATGCGAAGCACTAAAAATGCGTTAGTACAATAGCACTTCGTCCAATGCGAAGGCATAAAATAAAGTGTTAATACAATAGCACCTCATCAGGACCCTCGTCAAATCATAATTGAAAACCACATATATACTACCATTTTTGAATAGTATATTATAATTGCCGCCCTCGACCACTCTTCTTAATCTCACCTGACATAATTAACTGAGTGCTTTACTAGATGTTTTACTCTAGTTCGCGCTTTTACCAGAATTTATCTACATTGTTTACTAGGACTATAATCACAATCAGGACAAGGGTGAAAAATGGCAATGCATGTGAAAATCATCTGTTTATCCGACCATGAATGACTGACATAAAAAAAACATTAATATATAATGTTCGGACACGACATTTGAAAAAGCATGAATGTGACCATGAGCTCAAAGGTCAAGGTCAAAGGTAACCAAACATGGTTCGTGACATGTCACCTTGAGGTGATCAATCCACATGCTAAATATCAAAATCATATATCTCAAAAGAGAGAAAAGGGATAGTCCAGACACGATTTTGTTATTGAAAAAGCATGAATGTGACCTTGAGGTCAAAGGTCAAGGTCAAGGGTCGCCAACCATGGTACGCTAGGGTGCCACCTTGGGGTGATTAATCAACATGCAAAATATCAAAAGATATATCAAAAGAGAAAAAAGTTATAGCCCGGAAATGATTGTTTCGGACGGACGGACAGACTGATAACTTTAGGGCGTCCACCAATCTTTGTGGCGGGGCCCTAATTAATGTCTTTCCGAGAAGAAAAGACTTAATTTCCGCTTTACAACAAATACCGGTCTTAAATACTGTTAAATATCTCGTAAATATTATCTATAGCATATTCAGGAACATTAACTTTGGAGAAAGTACGGGAAATTTTTCCCGCCAAAATTGAAACCTGCCTCCAGATCAAGTTTTTTTAAAAATTGCTGAAAATCAAAATGGGTGACCTACATATTTTTTTATGTTTATGAAACGTACACGGAAAAAGACACACTATATAAAAAAATCAGAGCTTTTCATTGGAAAATATTTTTTAAACATTGAAAAGAAAGGATTACTCTGGGATTTTCTATATATTTCAATATAAAAATGTAAAATTTTCAAGGCTTATATCTTGAAAATTAGATGGGTGACATATTCTTTTTATTTTAGAAATGGAAAGACTACATGTTGAAAAATATTTTTTCAAAATTACATGAAAATTTATTCACAACTATTTTGGGGGCCTCTGTGTCATGTACCTCCTTAATTTACATTACTAATGCCATTTAATTAAAAACGCTTAGTTTGACGAATATATGTGCGAACGTACTTGAAAATTTAAATTATCATTGTAGTCGTCGTTTCCGAACAGTAATATTTCTATATTGAAGTCATTTGAATTTAAACTGCCAACCAATAATATTCGTTTTGATAGAGTGGACAGGCCCGGTGAATTAAACAGTGAACGAGTATGTTGTGCGACGATGATGACAATAAAAAACTCGTTTTACACCACAGTAAAAACACGAAATGCCTAATTGAAAATATATTAGGAAAAAGTCAAAATTCTGAAAACTTAGAATTCAAAAACAACATCCCCATTTTGGTAAATATCGTGAAAATCTCAAAGACCACTTACTTTTTGGAATTTTACCTAGCAACCTTACTTTTAGCATTTGTTTTGATAAGGTCAATCATTTTCACAAATTGGATTTCAAAAATATTTGATGCCAATTTTGGTAAATTTCCTGAAAATCTCAAAGACCACTTACTTTTTTTAATTCTACCTAGCATCGATACCGTTAGGATTTGTTTCTATTAGTGCAATCATTTTCACCAATTGGATTTCCAAAATAATTGATTCCAAATTTGGTAAATTTCCTGAAAGCGTCAAAGACCACTTATTTTTTTTTAATTTTACCTAGCAACCATACTGTAAGAATTTGATTTTATTAGGGCAATCATTTTCACCAATTGGATTTCCAAAATAATTGATTCCAAATTGTGTAAATTTCCTGAAAGTCTCAAAGACCACTTACTTTTTGGAATTCTACCTAGCATCGATACCGTTAGGATTTGTTTCTATTAGTGCAATCATTTTCACCAATTGGATTTCCAAAATAATTGATTCCAAACGCAGGGCGGTTAAGGTAAAATCATAAAAATATCGCATTTAACGAGGGGTAAACTATACCTATTTGAACAGGCTTTTAATGCTTTGTTTTGTTTTGCAACAATAAAACAGTGACTTTTATGANAATTTCCTGAAAGTGTCAAAGACCACTTATTTTTTTTTGGAATTCTACCTAGCATCCATACTGTTAGGATTTGTTTTGATTAGGGCAATCATTTTCACCAATTGGATTTCCAAATATTTGATTCCAAGTTTAGTAAAATTCCTGAAAATCTCAACGACTACTTATTTTTTGGAATTCTGCCTAACAACCATGTATTACTGAATTCCTTTTAGTAAAAATAGTGACTATCAACAATTTAATTTCAACATGTTAAGAAAAATTATACTCAGGGTCTATAACTGTTTTCTGTGTCAAAGAGTTTCCGACAGTAATTACTCTAGTTTCTAATGTTCTTCAGTAAATATAATATTCTCCTAAATAATGAGTTTTTCCTAATGTCAAAAAAAATATACGTTTCATATGAAAATGTGATTAAAAAATATTACAACAATAGACACTTCGGTTAGGTGCAATGTAATACGTTTTTTTCCGAGAAGATTAATATGCATCGACGCATCGGATGGTGAATTAGGTCTTTTTCCTTTAGAAATAACTAAATACCGAAATTACTGTGAATTTACTTTCTGCATATGCGCATTTCGACAACTTATGTCTCTTCAGTGCAGATAAAATCTAAACGCTTGGAAGACCATAAACTCAAAAATGTTTCAAAACTGATAGAGAACAAGTTACCAATATGATCTAAATGTAAAGCCAAAATTTGATGTCAAAGTGCGAATGATATAACACTAGACACGACTGCTGTCTGGAAAAGATAGCAAACTCCCATTTATTTCATATAAGCTTATGTACAAACTTTTTCTCGACGAAAATTTTGATAATTACTGGATAAAACATAATTAACAAATTTTTGACGAGACTGGCTATTCATATATTTGGTTACAGCAGACTTTTCAAAATTTGGACTGGCTCATTGCTGTCATGAGGAATAGACTTTGTGAGCAGTTTGTGCAGGAATAGCATTCATTAGTACAAAGTTCCACGAAGGCTCTAAACCATAGATTGATTTAAGAATAACTTTGAATTTGAAAAGTATTTGAATATTTTAGAAGATAAAGATATTTTTACACTATGTAAACTATAAACTGCCGATAGAAACTGGGCGTTGGAACAATATTGACAGGGAAAATAGAATGTGTGTAAATTGCAATGATGGATGTATTGGAGACGAGTGTCACTATATTATGGAATGTCGACATTTTTGTGAAAACAGGAAACGAAGTATTTGTGAAAATTTAACAAGTAGACCAAATGTATTAAATTTCAGTAAGGTTATGTGCACCACCAATAAAATAAAGTTGGAAAAACTGTGCAGATTTATAAGGATTATTAACACAGCAGTTGCTTTCTAGGCTTTTATTTCTTAGATTCATTTGTATAAAGTGTATATAAAATATGTTTTGTTATGAACAAATGTACGTGCATGCATGAGCACTGCGTATTTCTCTATACCACTGTATTATTTGGTTTATGAGAATAAAAATTCTTGTCTTGATAAATGAAAACACTTCCCAGGATTTTTTTTCTTATATCACAATTTATTTTTGAAGAGAAGCATTCCGGGGTAAAGGCAAGTAACGACCGTTCCACTAATTGAACACGTTACAATATCTAGGCAATAATTGGACTAAAAATACGAAATTTAATATTTTATTTTAAATAAACGATATGGTCAACAATTTATTATAAAAAAAAGAAAATTTAAAAACCGATATATTTATAAGGGTCTTTTTAACTGTTCATTTACGTGTAATGATTTTGGAACAGTATATAGCAGTTTTACCATAGCGTTTTAGACAGGCACTATTGCTTTATAATCAAACCAAATACAACAATCAAGACATATCAAGTCATATCAAGCAGGGTAACAACGATAATGGAACCTTATAACCGATTACTTTGGGGGCTTCTGATCATTTAATTTCCAATGAAAGGATATCGTGATAATACACACGAGACAAAGTCTCTACAAATATATGGTGAAATCAAGCAATTTTACTACACTTTAATTATTCATCTTAATGTCACCATGAGACTTTAAACGATGAGCATTGCTCATACTTCATAGTAAGTTCAACACGGCCCCTATTACTGATTTGAACGTGGTATATTACTAAGTATCTAGAAACGCTTCATCCATGCATATTCCTGCTTTACTCATGGATGTGCGGTCTTCATCAAATAAAAAGTAAACTGACAATCATTGTCATCCGTTGCCCGACAAAAAGACTCAATGTCAGAACTGAATCAAAGTTACATAGAAAATGTTAATCAAAGAAGCAGAGAAAGACGAAACACGAATGAATATCTGAAAATATCTTTGCAATGAGACTTGCAACTGCTAAAAAAATCATTGAATGTAGAATGTGTTAACAGACTCGATGAAAACGAAGTTCTCTAATCGCAAATATTATGGGTCCTAGAAAATAGATATTTTTTCTCTTTTCCCGCAGGATTAAAAATATTCCAATACTGCAAATCTAACAATCTTTGGCTACTGACTAGAATAACAATGAGTTTAATTTCATTGTATTTTTCTTTTTAATGTAATATAAATTATTATCAGCCAAATAATTTAACATTAAAAATACTTTTTTAAGATATTAAAATAAACACAATTTTACCATAAACCGAATTCGTAGAGCTTGTAGTTCATACTAACAGTGACTCTGTGAAAAGAGCAAAAGCACTGTCACAAAAACTGCTGAGTCAGGGCTAAGTTCAGCCTTTGTAACTTTCGACCTTTCAGAAATTCTATTGCCGTCACAACAACATCATAGATATGAAATGTCGGTGTCACAAATGAAAACTGACAATTTCGGCTAGATTACGTCTTCCCGGATTTGACAATACCGATTCTAACTTTACCCTGGATTGACCCACTTACAGTGTAACGGGTGCTGTATACAGAGCTGGAAATGCTTACCATTCCAGAGCACCTGATGTCACTCTTTCAGAGTTCACACTCTTCGAAATTTAGTTTTTATTGTTGTATTTGTAGTGTTTGCGTTTTTGTGATTGTGTAGCGTCTTCGGTCTACCGTCTTCTTGTGTTCTTGCTGTTGCCTTTTCCCTAGGCATTGATTTATGTAATATTGTTCTTTGTTCCTTCGGTATTCTACTGCCGTTGTTCTGAAGATGTCTGTTTTCCTTGACAGGCAATACCACAAGGTTACCGAAAGTGATATGTCCTGAGACTTCCAAATACAGTCTTTCCAACCCTCTCTACCTGCTTAAATAAAGTTTCTTGTTAAAAATATTGGAAACCTTTCTTGTCCTGAACGCAAAAATTAAAACTGCGTGAATTAATGAGAACAGATGCGTTAGTCTAAATAAAGCTGACTAAGTGCCATGTTCTAATCATTGCACAAGAGGCGAGAACTTCTAGTAACTGAATACTTGCAAGGCAGTAACTTTATGCAAATGAAGCAGCATCAAAGGCATCATATCGTTCTGAAATAACAGCATACTGAGCTTTCAGCATAAATCAGTGCTCTGATTAAACGTTAAATGATCCGATTTACCAATCTTTTCCCTGAACACAGGACGAAAGCGAGTAACTTTTCTAGTAAACATTCGGTCAAGTTGTTAACAAATAGTGATCGTGAATAGGTAAATAAAACTAGATGTTGTATAGCAGAAAGAAAAATCTATAATTGTCTCGTCATGTCAAGAGTTCAATCAAAACAGAGTTATTTTTTAACTTTAAATTATGTGTAAAACACCTTCAATAAATAAAGAAATAAATTTCAGCGCGATTGATAGGTATACATAAAAACAACATCTACTTCGCCGAATCTAAATATGTGATGAATGACTCTACTTTTTGTGATTAACATTACCGTTTCATAATAGGTTAAAGAGCCATCCACCCACATTTATAGGCATTTTTATTTGATTTTTTTATTCTTCTTGAAGGTGGTTCTTATGGGCACAGTTCAATGTAGATTTTCACATTATTCGCTTAGAATTCCAGTTTTTACCAAACTAAACAAACTTTTAAACCTGTGAAATAAGATAATAAGAATTTTTTCAACCTTTTCTCACTCGCTGTCATTTTTGGAAAAGTAATGCTGAATAAAATATTTAACATATTTTTTAAACTTGTTTCCAAATATATGCGGATTTTAACAAAATTGCATTATGTTCTTGTCCTTTTTGCATTTATTTCGAATACACGACTGTGCGTTCGTAAGTTCATTTTCCGTTCACACTTTGCAATGTATTTCTATTTCATATTTCATGTTATTAAGATTCTATACTTATTGTCGGGGGTGCAATGAATAGTAATTTTATTGTTGCTGAGGTACAGCTATCGCACTGAGTAGAAGCAAGGAGGAGACAATAGTTGAATGTATTTGAGGGACAATAAATTTTGCACGAATACCCAGTCAGTAAATGTTTTATCCCCCCCCAAAAAAAACAGCGAAAATAGTTTCACGAGGTAAAATAGTTTGGAAACTACTGACCAGTCAAACAGTAAAATACGAATACCGAATCGGTAAGTGTTTTATTATACCGAAAGCAACACCGGGATAATAGTTTTCAACCGGTCAAATACTAAAACCTTTGAACAAAATAGTAAAAATGTTGTATGATTATTTACTCTAGAAAATGATAACTCGGGTAAAATAAACTTTTATATCATAATAAAGCCCTGCGACCACATTCGCTTTAATTTACTTCTTGTCAAAATGTACTAGAATTTTAAAAATATGAAATATAGTGTTTTGTAGGTAAATATGAAATATAGTGTTTTGTAGGTGGACAGAAACGTGTATTTTGTGATAATTTCTATTTAATATGCATGATTTACAACGATTTGATGTACAGATATTTTATGATAAATATATTTGACTTCATTTTATTCTACATATAAAAGACTGAACCTATTAGATCAATGCATCTTGAATTTTAATAATGGTATCTGACAACAATATCAGTTATAATTGTAATTTTGATGTAGTTTATATGTAACGGTTTATATTATCCACCGTTAAATAAGTTCCATAGGAACAAATTTCATAGCTCGCCTAGTTGAATGAGTATTTACTGCTCATCTGATGATTGATTGATTTATATGGGTTTAACGTCATTTTCAGCAGTATTTCAGCTATCTCATGACGGTCAGTTTTAGTGGTGGAGGAAGCCGGAGTGCCCGGAGAGAACCACCGACCTTGGGCAGGTAATTGACATACCTTATCACTAACGATTGTAAGTCGAGTGCACCCTTTTTTGTGACTGTACAAAATGGGGCGCGAACTCACACCGCAGTGGTGATAGACTACAGTGGTTGTATAGGTAGTAGAACTACCTTAACCACACGGCCACCCAGGCCCCGCTCACCTGATGAAAAAAAATCCAGACGGAATAAATCTTATAGATATCAATCACATTTGTTCCATTTGGATCATATTTCATAGGATATTATTATTATTGGCTTACATATACATATATACACCAAGTGAAACATATGGAGTTTTAACTCAATATGAAAGTATATGACATGTCAGTTTACCAGTTTTAATACAATTTGGGACACTTTTTTAATGAAAATTGTCACTGTTGGTATGTAAAATCTTTACAGCAAATTATACCCAACGTAGTGATAATTTCAGTGAATTTGTGATTATATATTCCAAATTGTAAAAAAGAATTTCTTCGAAATTATATAATGAGCAAATATTACAGAGTAACCTAAAAATTCATTAATACACGAAATTGCAGGGGGTGCATGAGTGAGTTCTATTTTCGGTCAACAGTTGAATATTTACGATAATCATTATTTCTGATAACTTATGCTTTATATCATAAGGATTTTTAACGATGTACACAAGATTGTACATGCAACAGTATGGTTTTTTCATATTAGTATGCCATGTCGTTTACACAACTACAACGTTAGCGATGGTATGTGAAGTCACTTCCTAGAGTAGCAATGATCTTTTATTTTGCTAGTATCTTGGTGAATTGCCTATCAGTTTATGTATCTGTCTATCTATTGTCCCATTCATAAGAACAATTGAACAACATATATCAATAAAATTTTTAAGGTATACAAAATTGCCTTTGCCTTAAAATATCAGGTTTGTTCAATTTGATTGGAACCAAATTACGTAAACACACATAATTTTCTCAAATCAGTTAATTGATGACTTTGTAATTTGGTGTTATTTCTACCTTTCAATGCCATAAAAAAAAACCCTTGGATAGTATACAGGTTTGAATTTGAAAAGTTTATCTCGGGCTTTGATTTTTATACACAATGTAACACTCTGTTCTTTGTTTTTGGCGTTTGGCAGTTGCTTTGTGCATTCTTGTATGACTTTTAATACTAGATGTAAAGTTTTACTAAAATGTAACATACTAAAAAGTGAAATGAAGACTAGAATACCAATAATCCACAGTTATCTATTGTTATATCCAAATCCTAGTAAATCTTCGACATTATCACCACTTTGAGTGATCAGAGTGTTTCGACAATGTTAATCACTCCTCACGCAAAAATATGTCCACACAAATGTTTCCATAACAAGAAAAAAGTCAAGTCAGAAGTGTAAATTATTCAACCAGGTCATAGTTGCAATCATGGACTTGCAGAGTTTCAATTTCAATCATTCTGCCATTGTATAAGTCGAATTTTTGTAAATAGTGAATGAAAGGATATGGAGTGAATGCACATGAGACAGTCTATACAAATACATGGTAAAAATATGCAAAGGAACAATGCTTTTATTGTTCTTCATCTTGAAGTCACCATGAGGTCTTCAACAACGAACTTTGCTCATATCTCAAAGTAAGTTCAAGACGGCCCCTAGCACCGGTTTGAGCGGAATTCTTTGCTAAATAATTAACAAGTAACGAAGTTACTGTTAATTTATTTTCTGCATATGGCCATTTCGACAATGTTTCATCAGTGCAGATCAAACCAAAACATTCGGCAGTCCATTAACCGAAAAGCGTGTAAAAGCTGATAGAGAACAAATAACCAAAATGTACTAAATAGAAAAGCAAAAATTCAGCTAAGGTCAGAGCTATTCATGAGGGAGATACTCATTAGTTTTAAACAAAGTTTTGTAAATTAAATATCTAACAACGCTACATCCATATCTTTACTGGTCATGGGTGCGGGATTGTCAACAAACATTAATTAAATTGGCAAAGTGCTCTTACAATCACTGTCATTCCTTGCCCGACAGAAGCACTAGTGTCTTAAGCTAGTGGACGATTACATCCTCTAGGCAAACACAGGGCACTAATAAAGTCGAATGTAAGAAAACATGGCATGATGTGGGCACTTTAACAGGTGGTCAGAATTGCATTTCGAAATTGCAAAAATAAATGCCAAAATTTCAATGTATGAATTGTATAACCATATGAGAAATTCTCTCATGAATAAGTACACCATAACTGAAATTTATAGAGAGCAAACATATCTCGCACGGGGAATCTTTTTACACTCTGTAAGTTTATAGAGAGATATTTGATAATCTAGTTTTTGTAGTTGACCTTCTATGAAAAAAAAAATCATCAATTAAATGCAACGTAAATTGAATCGTATCGGTATCCTGTTTAAGAAGATTATGAAAAAACGTGATCTTGATCGAAGTGCAAATGAGTGCTGGCTTATATTAGCCCAAAGACCAATAGTACAAATCTATATATACAAAGTCAGTTAAGTATTTATGTACAATAAATAATCCCTACAACACGTAAAACCTTTTTCCCCTGAAATTCAAACGATAGTGCTTGATGTTTTGGATTAAAAAAAAATCTTTCGAAGAGTTCTTGACACCCTATTATAGGGCAAACCTACTAAAAAAACTTTGATATGTATTGTCTATGATACTCAAGGGTTATTGTTATTTTTTATTTCACATAATTGATTAGCTTTAATTTATTTTAAGTAAAAAGTCAGTACATTTTTGGTATCATCTAATAAAAGAAATAAATGCAATAAAAATGATGCTATATTTCTGATTGAATTACATACCACATAACTTCTAAGATCACAGTATTGCATTAGATTTTCTGAATTGAATTTTCTAATGAAAGACATAAAAAAAACTACCGGTATATGTAATGTTGATAGACATCTATTTTGCGATTACTTCTATAATATTTGGTTGTAAATTCGTATAAAAATAAAAATACATAAACATTAACTGAATCAGTTGTACAATAAATTAATTATCAAACCTAAACCTGAGTTATGAACTGTTATTTTATCGATGATGGACTCAGAATTCCTTTGATTTTGGTTGTTAGCTTGGCGATAAATAATTAGGTTTCTCGTACTAACAAAATGTCTCAGTGTCTTTAAAAGAAATAAATATAGTATTTATCTGTTTCAGCTTAAGGACGAAAGCAAATAAATATTGATGTTGCTGTTAATTTTAGTACAGCTACAGATGGCCATTTCGACAACTTATGTTTCTTCAATGCAGAAAATCAAACATTTGGAGACAAAAAAAATCAAAGTTATACAGTACTTATTTACTCATAAGCACAACGGTTAATGGAGATAACGACTTTTTTCGACCACATCAATTTTTAGGAGGATTTACGGTACGTAAATCCTTCTTATAATTCAGAAAAATCCCGGGTATGAATATGCACTTCGAGATCAAAAATTAATTTTTTGTGGCCAAATTCATTGCCAATTTATTCTTTAACATTATTGTAAACTGCATAAGAAATATAACATATAAATGTAAGGTTTTAGCATAATTAAAATAGAATTGTCGAGGGAATATTTAGCAGTTGACATTGTGTCACGTGACAAGTTAGTTATAAATAACTTCACATATTACCGTAGTTGTAGAAATAATAGTCAATTACCTGTGACCTGAATATTTGTAATGTTTCTGAATTTAAAAGATGCAAAAAAAAAATAAATAAATAAATAAATAACTCTAATAATTCAGTATCTGATAAAAAAAATTATATAAGTAAAATAATAAACCAAGGATTTAGAATTCTTTCTTATCTATTAAGCGTGGTTTGCACGTAGTGCTAATTTGATTAAGAATTGTTAAAAAAATGATAACATGTATACATGTGTAGCTCTTTTATCGATACTGAAAACAATATTAAATTGCCAATATTTATTTTTGTTTTAAGTACCCTCCTAGAGACAAAGGATGAACAATTATTCATGTTTTCATTGGCGGATTAAGAGATGAGTTCGGGGTTGGATACCTCCCCTTTTTCTCGATTTTTTTTTTTAATTTCGTGAAGAATTTGACTGGAACCTCATTAGATCTCCCCTTTTCGTAGGTTGGATCCGCCGGTGTTATTCACTGTCTTTTGACATATTTTTGTTCAGATTTATAAAGTATTGGTGATACTGAAAAATGATCATGCAGGGACGTATATTGATTTACGGCCTTTAACATGTTTACGTGATCAATGCAAATGCAAAAAACTGTCAGCTCGAATTGAGTATAGCTGTAGAATTTAAACTTATCAATTAGTAATATGCAGAATTCAAATTCACAGCAACTTCGGTATTTAGTCATTAGT